>CAUJNA010000141.1:107542-157542 GCA_963377175.1 Effrenium voratum | reverse complement strand
CAACGTGGCTACTCTGGGTGAGCTCCTGCGACGTGCCATGGCTGAAGCTCCCTCCGCATGTTTTTTTCCTCGCTGGGATGAGGCTCGGCCAGCACAGCTTGGCTGGACCGCTGGAATCGCACGGCCCTGCATTGGGCGATTTTCCATGGGCACGTGGAGATCTCCGAGGCCACCGCGTGGCACCGTGGCAATGTCTTCAATGTTGTCGTGTCTTCGTGAGGCTTTGCTGCAAGCTGGCGCAGAGCTGTCGGGCACGCTCGGGGAACAGGGCGGGCGCATCCTGATGGCGCCGAAGCCTTGTGGAAATCTGCCGCGCCGGGTGTCGCAGCCTCGGGTCTGCGATGGGACGCTTCACACGGGCATGTATTGCCATGGCACGCCTTCTGCGCGCCGGATTTACCTGTGCAAGTTGTTTGTTGCACGCGTGTTGCGCCGAGGTCCAAACAGGTCAGTGCGTTCGTGACACCCGCAGCTTTGGCCAAAGAGCTCTTTTCTGACGGCCCCATGCTCGAGCTCCTTGCGGGATATGGTTGCGGTTCAGGCGACGCAAGACCATAGATCACAGATCCGCGAGACGGCAAAGCGAAAACCAGAAAGCCGATCGGTGGCAAGGGGGAAAGCCACAAGGGGAAGCCACAAGCGCTAGTCGAGAGCCAGCGGGATGCACCTGAAGCTGAGCCACGGCCAGCGAGCGGCGATGCAGAGTCGAAGAAAGGCCGCATGCGTCAGCAGGGAATGGGCAGTCGGCCTCGCAGAGTTTTGAGCATCGCCTTGGCAAAAGGAGCGAATGTGTTGCTCGGCCGTTTCTGCTCAAGAGGCAGGTGCCTGCAGCCTGGCTGGCTAACGGCCTGGGCATGCCCGATGGAACGTCAAAGAGACCTTCCAAGTCCTCATCATCAAAGCCTTCATCCAAGAGATCCTCTAAGGTAAGCCCCTGCCGGAATTTCAGATTGACGTATTCACTTGAGTTGCGCTGCTTGCAGGAGCCTCCCGGCCAAGCCGAGCCGCCGCTCCCACAGTTGCTTCTCTTGCAGGGTTTTAGCCATGCACCGGCTGCCAGGCCACAACTGACCCCAGAGGAGGAGGAGACTTTGCACCGTGAAATTCTGAAATGTGAAGCTGAGCGGCGCGGTTTTCAGGAGCAACAGCGGCAGCAGGAGGCGGGAAGCTCGGGAAGCTCGGGAAGCTCGGCCATTTGGCAGATCTGTGCACCCGAGCGGCCCGAGCGTGAGGAGCGGCGCCGCCAGGAGGAGGCGCCGGCCATCACCGGCCTCTCCCAAACGCAAAGTCCGCTCGCAGGTCCTGGCACGGCTCCAGGCGTGTGGCTGCGTTTGCGCCGGCGTCGCGGGCCCGAGTCTCAGAGTCTCAGAGCTCCCAGCCTGGTGCGCTCGGGTGCGCTTGTGAAAGGCTTTCGCCTTGCAAGGTGTGGACGGCCAACCGCATGGCAAGACACTGGTACTAGAGGCTCACGGGGCTTACAGGGCTCACGGGGGGGCCTGCCGTGTTGCATTGCATTCGCGCTAGGCAGATGCCTGCCGACGCGCCCCACGGGTAGCCAAGGGCAATGGCGAGTCCGTCCCCATGATGAGTTGGACGGGGCATAATGTTGCGTTCCAGGCCAGCCGAAATCTGGCAGCCAGGCCCCAACTTGGTGCCATGCTCAGCTTGGATAGCTCTGTGCTTGCGCTTGTGTATTGTCCCTTGTCCCTTGTCCCTTGAGGCGCTTCCTCGCTGGCACGCCTGCGCAGGGAGCACAGCTGCCAGCGGCTGCCAGCCTGCGCCGTTCGAGCCACGCCAGCCATAAGGCAGCTGCGCTGGGCGAGGGGCGCGTGCTCGTGGTCGGAGGGTTCGACGAGTTCGGGCTGCCGCAGAAGACCACAGAGCCCGCTCGCTAGGTCAACTCTGCGTTTTTCGGAAGCACGATCCTTGTCAGGATTGTGGACTTCGTGACAGGCTTTGTTGAGCCCGGCCCGACTCTGCTGCGGCCCAAGGCTTTTGTGCACTGTCAAAAGATGGTCCGAGCCGATGTCGAGGTCCTTGCCCAGGGCTGGGGCTGCGGCTGTGGCCTTGCCTCTGCCGGAGCTGGATCCAGAGCCCATCCCTCAGACGGCGCCTTTTGAATCGCTCAGCCCGCTCGCCACAGGGCCGAAGAGGAGCAAGAGGAGCAAGACCAGACACCCTGGGCCGCCTGGCTTGCGAGGAGGGCTGTTTCCATCAGTTTGGGTCCTTGCTCTGAGGTCCTGGTGGTTGGCGGATACGGCCCAGATGCCGGCAAGAGCTGTGAAGTACTGGACCTGCAGGCAGGTCAGAGTTGTTGGAAGCAAACCAGTCGTTCACCCTGTAGATGAGTTGCAGAGATGCAGTTGAATCTAACCACGTACTTGTTTGCACGAGCCATCCTCATCGGGTCAAAAGAGGATGTATTCGAGCACCATGGACTTTCAACAGCGCCGGCTAGCCAAACGCGATGCCCCCTTTGCAATGTGACATGACACTGTGGCGCTCCACCACCACCAGCAGCGCCACCACCACCGCCGCCCCGGTGTTTAAGCCGGAGCTCGGGATGTGCGCATCGCGGACGAGTCGTGCATTGAAAGCGGTGTCTCTCGAATTCGAGAGGCAAAAGCGTACTTCCTGTGCGACAGTAGCTGAAGCTGCCAACGTGCACACGTACATGTGTATTTAAAAGTTGCCATTGTCGAGCTGCAGCTGCCGTGTACTTCGTGTTGCGCTGCCCAGTCCAGAGAAAGGGGTGTGATTTTGGCGACGTCCTGCGAAATGGCGATACCCGGACGGCCCGGACAAATGTCCTTGAGACCGGGCGATCCTTCCACTTGGTTCGCCACGCTGGTCTTTAACATCCGTGAAGTCACGGGCTCATGAAAACCCATTCGAGCCTGCGTACCGATGAAGAGTACAGCCTACTAGCCAAAACGTATCAGCGAGGCCTTGAAGGGACTTCTGCAGCCAAAACGTGCAGAGACGTGCGCAAGCAGACACAACTTGTGCCTGATTTGGAAGGTGACTTGCTTTGGTTTTGACTAGCTCTGATTTCGACTTGGATGTCCTTCTGAAGTCTGAGTGGGTTGGCATGTTGAATCATTCTTCCAGATGAGCAAATGTGCAAAGCCCGCGAATTGGCGAACCGTGCGCATGCATTTCACTGAGGAGATGCGCTCACACCCGGGACCGCAGCTCTTGACACGGCGCGCATGCTGCGTAGCTGCGATGCCTGGCGCTGAGGGCCTGAACTGACGAAATCTGAGAGAGGGCCATGGGCGGCCATGGGCGGCCATGGGCCACGGGGGAAGCCCAGGTACGGCGACAGTGAGGTGCTGATTGCGGGCGGGCCTGGCCCTCGTGCTTTCTTGAGAGCCGTGGTGACATCATGCGCAATCAAACGCAAGGAACACTGGAAGCTTCCAACTTTAAAACCTTGCAGCTGGAGCACCGAATGAATGCATGGCTCCGGAGGTTCGACGAGTGTCCCCAGATTGTTTGGCGGCGGACGCGGATCCGTGAGCCTTTCGCTTTGTGTCCAGCGCATCTGCCAGGTTTGCGAGCTGCGAGCTCAGGGTGCCGCGGGTGCCACGGGTGCCACGGGTGGCGCGGGTGGCGCGGGTGCCACGGGTGCCACGGGTGCCACGTTGACATATGTTGACCAGACGGCGTGTATACGGCGTGAACGAGTATGTCATACGAGGTGTGAGCAGCACCGAGCTCATCAACCTCTACGACCTGAAGCCCACGGCCACGGCAGAGCCGAACTTCCAGGACAGGACTTCGGCCTGTGGCTTTATAGCCGCCTTAGGATGTGTTTGGGGTATGTCCCTTCTATGACCCATGCATAGCTGCCCGATTTCAATTGGTATGTCCATTTGGGCTATATAAATTGGCCCTTAGACAGTTTGGAAGCAAAGATGTTCGAGGCTTGAGACCGTGACAAAGATAGAAACCTCATTTGTTTCAAGCATCACTTCAACGTGTGTCGTTTTGCCTGACGATTTTTTTGCAATTTCCTAATATCCAACGAGATTTCTGCTTCCCCCCAAGCCTGCTTACCAACTGCACCTTTGTGCTAGCCCCACGTGTTCTCCACGCGCTTGCCTATGAGCCATGTTTTTAAACACAGTCCAGAAAATCCCCACAGTGACGCCTGCTGTGGGCCGCTCTGCGCAAAGCACAAACGCCAAACGCCAAAATTACGGGACACCGATTTTAAGGCCATCCGTCATACCGTGGTACTCTGCCAGGATGGGCCAGGCTCGAGGCAGGCAAAAGAAAGGGCTGCCACCTGTACCATTTGAATTCTCCAGGCCACAGACAGCCTCAGATTCGGAGGTCGAGGCATGCTGTTGACATCCCTCCGCTGGCCTGCACTTGTTTGCGCTTGTCAAATGGCTGTTCGAGCTATCTGTGAATATGTGTGGCCTCGCGCGTGTGGCTCAAACTTGTCCGCGGGCGCGCAGCGCAGGCTCGACCTTGCTCAAGTCAAGCACCAGCCCACACGCAATGGGAGAGCGTGCCTTGGACGGATTCCCATGGACAGCGTGACATGTGAAGCATGTGAAGAAATGTGAAGAAATGTGAAGAAATGCGAATCATTTGAATCATTTGAATCATTTGAGATCCTTTGAGATCCTTTGAGCGTGAGGGACTCCGATGTGCGAACCTAGGTGAGCGCAGCCCTCGTCGGGATGCAAATGAGAAGATCATCGATGGCCGTCGCATTGCTGCAGCCCTTTGCGACTTGGTGCTCAAGCCCGTCTTTTCGGCAGCGTTTCAAAGGGCCCCGCGATGTGACCATTCAGTGGCGTCAGTGGAGATTAGCTCGTGCTTTCGAAAGGATGCGTGATGGTATGATGATAGAAGTGTGGAGTCCGAAGTGCACCCAAAGAAGAGCCAGCCCACATGCTGCAATGCATGATGTACGCCAAGTTGAAGTTAGGGCTTGCAATGGACGAGAATGGCAGAATCGTATCGCATTTTGAATAGCCAGTGAGAGCAGGGAACTCAGTAAGCCCAATTTGCTCACTGGTGGTGGGCAACCAGGCAGGAGTCATGTATAGTAATGTGATGTAAGCTGCCTTAATGTAGCCCAATTTGGTCTAATGTGACCCCAAAACATCATAGACTCTTTGTGTTTTGTGTTTTGGGAAGTCGTTTTCCTCAATGTTGCCTCGATTTCTAATTGTAAACGCTTCGCGTTGCCCGCCTCGGCCCAGCCTAGTCTGAGGGAAGGGTCAGGAACACCGAAATCCAGTGTTGGGAAGGTCCGAATCCTACTGAAAGCTTGCGACCGCACCAGTTCGCCCGTGCTAGTTCGATGTTCGGAAGCCGTCCTGCTCGGAAGGCTTGAAATCCAAAACCAAGACTATCTCCGTCTCGGCGCTAGATAGGCTGAGGCCTGCGAGTCTCAAACAGGGTGGGCTTGGGTGGGGTTTGCTTAGGCGGGTTGCTGGTTGGGCTGGGCCTGAAGCTAGTCTCAGCCACGAGGCTGCGAAGCCATGGGTGGGTTGCTGGCTGCTGGGCAGCCGGACTACGCTGTTGGTTGCGCCTGGAACTTCGGCTGGGCGGGCTGGGCTGAGCTGTGCTTGGGCGGGTCGCTGGATGGGCAAGGCCTGTCTCATACACACTTGGGCCTGAGGCTGGGTAGCGAGTTGCTGGCTGGGCCTGAGGCCAGTCGCAGACACGCAAGACACGCCAGCAGGCGGGCTGAGGGACTGGGCCTGAGGCTAGTCTCAGGTTGGCATACCTTGAGACTGCGCCGAAGGGGCTGGCCTGCTGGATGACTTGGGGCCAGACACGAGCAGGAGGTCAAGGCCTGGTCAGCCTGGGCTGAGCTGCTTGGGCAGCCGGACTGGGGGGCTGGGGCACGTCAGACAGGCTTAGTAGCTGGCGTAGCTTGAGACCAGTCTCAGACACGTGAGACTGGTCGTTGGCCTGAGGTTGCTGGTTGGGCTAGGCCTGTTTCAGACAAGCTTGGGCCTGAGGCTGGTGGGCTGGGCTGAGCCTAGTCTCAGACACGTCAGACAGGCCTGGCCAGCAGGAGGTCATGCTTTTCCAAAAAAGCAATTTTTTAGTGATTTCGACAAAAATGGACCCATGGAGCTGGACGCCGACGAGCCCCGAAAATTTCAAGGCCCGCCGGACAGGATTTTGGGCCAGCCGACATGGGTTGGGGCGGCGGGGGGGTGGGATTCTCTTTGCAAAAGAAATCTGCTTTTGGGCCGAAGCGAATTTCCCTATGTGACTTACCTGCTGTTGTTCCTGCTTAGCACTCTCTTTTTTGTGTGTTGTGTGTGTGAGTTATGTGAACACATTTCATGTTGAGACACAGTTGCGAGACATGTGCTTTACAGGTCCATACGGTAGGTTTTCCACTAGTTCCATCCTTTTAGAGCGACATATCAGCAATTGAAGACCCGGTATGACTGAAGGCTGCTGGTTTGCATTTGTGGCACTCCTGAATTGGCGCTTCTTGCAGCGGCTCCTTGGACATTTTTATTGGGAGGACGCACATTGGGTCTGGGTGCTCTTAGGTCGGGATGTGAGGACAGCAGCGGGGGAGCTCCAGAGCAAGTACGGCATCACCCCTGGCCTGGCCATCATCGAGGCCCGGGCGCGCGGCTGGCGCGAGCTGGTGGCGCGAGATGCGACATGATGCGAGATCATGCGTCCGGCGCGCATCAGCACGCAGCCGCGCACGCCGCCGCGCCGCGCACGCCGCGCACGCCGTCACTCGCTCAGGTGGGGAACCACAACTACGGGCAGCTGCTGGACTGCTTCAGCACCTTGGACGGCCCGGAGAAGCTGGAGGAGCACAAGGCCGACAAGGCGGACAAGGAGCACAAGGCGAGCTTCTCGAACTACGGGGAGCTGAAGGCCAAGATGGCGGAGCGCTGCGGCCTGCACGCCCAGATCCTGCGCTTCAGCGAGACGGTGAGCCAGGCGCGGCTGCTGAGGATCATCGGCGGCCTCATGGCGGACGACTGCATCCACGGGATTCTGGTGGAGCTGCCGCTGCCGCAGCACCTCAACGAGATGGAGATTATGCAGGCCATCGGCCCCTCAAAAGACGTGGATGGCCTGGCCTTCGCGAATCTGGGCCGCTTGCTGGCGAGCGGGGGGTACCAGTCTGGCGCCGAGCCTTACAGCCGTCCGACTGTGCCTATGGGTGTTGTGGAGTTGCTGCTGCGGTCGAAGGCACATATTCCGCGCTCGCCTTGGCCGACCGTGAAGTGTCCTTTTCCATGCTCGCCCCTTCATGCCCTGATCCGTGCTGACATTCATGCGCACTTGGCAATCCAGCAAGGGATCGCTTAAACTTCTGGGTTCTGCGCAGGTGGACCTCTACGGGAAGCATGCAGTGGTGCTCGGGCGCTCCATTACGGTGGGCGCCCCCATCGCGACGCTTCTGATGGCACATGACTGCACTGTCACCAGCTGCCACAGCCAGACGCCTGGGCTGCAGGACACTCACGGCCAAAGACGATACAGCAATTTGCGATTGCAAGCTTGTGCTTTCCAGGTTACGTTGAAGCATAGGCGAGCTCGCGTGCCAGGACCATATTGGCCGAGCAGACATCCTGGTGTCTTGTGCTGGCCGGCCAGGATTTGTGAAGGGCCAGTGGTTAAAGCCAGGAGCTGTCGTGATTGACGTCGGGATGAATGCGCCCCAGCTGCCATCAGCAGGTTGCAGATAGACCAGGACGTGCATGCGTCAAGAGTTGTTTGATCAAAGCTGCATCCCAGAGTGCCGTTTGACAGTTTGATGAGATGCTGCATCGTGTGTTTTGTTTTGTGTCCGAGGTGGTTGCAGATGCGGCGAAGGGGACCCCGCGCATCGTGGGGGACGTGTGCTTCGATGATGCGGTGAAGGTGGCGTCCAAGATCACCCCGGTACCGGGGGGCATGGGTCACATCTCCTTTGCGATCTTGCTGCGCAACGTGCTGAACCTGGCCCGCACGGCGGCCTCTTTGACGCGTCTGGGCATCGGGCCTTCGGGCCACGAGATGTTCCGCTGCGCGGACCGGCTGCGCTTCCCGGATCTGGGGCTCAAGGTGCCGCGGGTGCTGCTGCCCCGGGCCGGGCTGGACCTCAGCAAGTGGTGCGTCATCGCCTGCGACCAGTACACCTCGCAGCCAAAGTACTGGAAAGAGGTGAAGGACTTGGTGAAGGATGCCCCCTCCACGCTGAACCTCATCTTCCCAGAGGTGTACCTGGGCGACCAAAAGGCCAACCAGCAGATCATCCGAGGCATCCGGGACAAGATGTATGAGTACGACCGGGACCGGATCCTGGTACCACAGCACCCCGGCTTTGTGCTCATCGACCGGAAGACGCCTCACGTGGCTAGCCGCAAGGGTCTCTTGGTGGCGCTGGACTTGGACATGTACAGCTTCGAGAAGAACTCCCAGACTTTGATCCGACCCACCGAGAAGACGATCCCCGATCGGCTCCCGCCCCGCATTGCCATCCGCGAGCAATCCCCACTGGAGCTGCCCCACATCCTGGCGCCTCGGAACACAAACGGAAGAACGGAGTAACACGGGAACTTGTTTGCTGAGAATTTGTTGGCTGCGTGGTATTCGGCAGGTGTTGGTGGACGATCCTCAGCAGACGGTGATCGAGCCGTTGATGGCACGTGCCGACACCTTCCCCAAACTCTACGACTTTGAGCTGATGAAGGGCAGTGGCCATCTCAAGGGCTGGCATGTGGCAATGACCCATGGGTGCCGTTAGCACGTGTTTGTCGAGAGATGAGAAGACACAGGTCTACACCTCGGTTTGCATACGTCAGGTGTTTTCGCAGACCTTTCCCGAGACATCTTGAGTGCCCGAGAGCTGAGGAGCGATGCCGTGGATGGTGTCGTTTCAGCTTTGCGCAAGCTGGCATCGCCGGAGAACTTCAAGAAAAAGTATGGCGCAACGGATGACCATGGCGTCATCCTTTTCCCAGTCGCCGGCTTAGGCGAAGGAGTCACAGAAAGGCAAGTTGAGTAGTCAGAAGATGTCAGAAGCACGCGTCCCTTCTTGCGGCCAAAGATTGGCCACATTTGTCTGGACAGGCACTTGCATTCCAAGTGTAAATGAGGTGGGTGATGGCAACCACTCATTGGCGACAGCGAAGCAGTGCTGGGAGAACCTGAAGCGGAAGGGGGCGGATCCGGAGACGCACCCGGCGCGGCACGCGCTGGTGGAGCTGGTGAACATCCACGACCCCGGCATGACCTTCGAGCCCATCCACCGCCTGGTCTTCAACGTGGACGTGGACGCGGCGCTTTCGAACCTGCAGAGCTGCTTGCAGCAGAGCGGCTGCCCGGTGCAGGTGCTGGAGGGCGCCAGCCTGGCCAGCACGCCGGCGCAGCCGGGCACTCACCACATCGAGTTCCGGTCCCAGAAGCGGAGGGGCGTGCTGGCCGTGAAGGCCCGAATGGTGCTGGAGGCGGCCACGCTCACCGCCTGGTTGGACCCCTACTTGGCCCAGAACCCTGCGGCCTCCGTGGACTACGTGCACGGGGAGGAGGTCATCACAGAGAAGACCCAGGACAAGTCCACCTTGGCCTTCCTGCTGCCCATCATGGACAAGAACGACCTGGTGAAGACTGTGGTAAAAGAGGGGGTGCTCCCTCGCAAGACCTTCTCCATGGGCGCGGCAGATGAGAAGCGCTTCTACTTCGAGTGCCAGCGCATCGTGCCGGAGTTCACTTTCTTCAAATCCGACTTCTTCCGGCGCGGCAGTGTGTCAGTTCCTCTTAGTGAGAAGTGATGCTGATTGCTGCCAAACATGGCAGTGCCTGTTTGAAGTGGCCATTGAAATCAGAGCAAGTGGCGCTTGGGTGCAGTGGCCATTATTTTAATCGTTTCAGCCGGTGTTGGCCGGCTTTCGTGGAATGATTGTGCAAGGCTTTATGCGAATCCAAGATGAGCCAAAGTGCCAAGGGGCAACATGAAAGACAAGGTGAGGCGAGGTACAGCGTTTGGCTGGCCGCCAATAGAAAGGTTTGCGTAAGGGGCAAGGCTTTGTACAGAGAGTGGGCTTTACTGGCAAGATTCTATGAAGGCCTTGGGTCTTTTGCGGCAGTTTGGTGTATTTCTTGGCACCGAGCTAGGCTCAGATTAGCGGCAAGGTTTGAAAAGCCATCTCCAGCAATGCATGCGAGCAATGAGCGCGATAGCAACTCTACCCCGCTTTTGCAAATTCGGGCACTCGCAGGCACCGCTCCACCCTGCGGATTTGGGGTGCGCGAGCGAGCAAACTTTTGCTCGGACTCTGGCTCTGACCCTGGACCCGAGGCGAGCCTTCTCCGTGTTCGGGCCAGAGATGCTGGAGCGGTCCCGGCCCCACACGCTCAGCTCGCACGGAGCGAGCCCCAAGATGCCTCCAGGCGGGCAGCCTGCGCAATGGTGGAGGTGCCACCGCAGGACACGGGTGCGACATGCGCGACATGCGCGACATGCGCAACATGCGCGACATGCGCGACATGTGCGACATGCCAAGAAGCTCAAGGAAGTGAGGGGCTCAGAGGCTAACCGTCAGGAGGAACATCCAAGTGCTCGGGTGTGGGTGCTTGGAGGCACCAACGAGCGAGGCTGGGAGACGAATGATGTTCATTGCAAGGGAAATCACTCTCACCTCAGGCCAGCGCCTGAATACGAGCGAGTGGATCGATGTCATGGTGCGACGGTCTCAAAGCCCAAGCTTCCACAGCAAGCGCGGCCATTTCGCGATAGTTCGCACATGTCCTGCTTGGTACAAGGCCAGACGAGGACGGCGCGACAGTTTGAGCGTGTGAATTGCACATCCGATTTGGAGGGATGGCAGTTAAGCTGGTGTTGTAACGTGCCGGATTCGACGTGTGCGTCATTCAAAGCGGCTTGCGCTTGGACTATGGACTCAGGACAGCCCAGGCAGAACCTTGAGCCGGATGAGCAAAGCTGGCAAAGCTGGAAGCACAGCTGGAAGCACAGCGAGCAGAATGGGAAGCAAACAACCGCAAGGCCAGCAAGGCCCAAGCCAGCCAAGCGACAGACCTGAGAGCCGAAGCGGCGAAGCTGAGAGACCGGGAAGCCAAGCAGAAGCCGTGGGAGACGTAGCGACGCCAGCGACTCCAGCGACGCCAGCGACGCCAGCGACGCCAGCGACTCCAGCGACTCCGGAAGCCCGAGTCACCAACATCCAGGCGCGAGTCAAGAATGGAAAGAGTTGGAGTTTGAAACTTTTTGAGACTCCTGGCTTAGGAGCCTCTTCCGGAGTTCCAGCCCGGTCCTCAGGTTGGTCGAGTCAGGTCGGATCGGGTTGGGTGAGGCCAGGGCCGGACATGGCGCTGGCGCGGTCGGGCTTGGCTGCAGTGCGGCTCGTGCCCCAGATGTGTTTCCTGGGTGTTCGCTCGAATGTCGAACCCCTTTGGCGTCTTGCCCGGGCCAGTCTCAGCGACGTCTTGGTGCTGGTTGCCGGAGGCTTTCGTTGAGTTCGGCTTCGACGTGCTGACCGCACCATGCCGCAGCTTCTCGTCATTTGCCAGGCGTGGGGTCTGACGGCCACTTGGACTCCACAGAGGCAGTGGGTGAGAAGGAAGCGGTGAAACGATGTCAAATGTGGCTGTTGGCAGTTTTACGACTTCGAGCACCCGCTATCCATGCAGCACGGCCCGGACCTGTCCTGGGGCTGTGACAGTTGGGGAGCCCAATCCATGCAGCTCGTAGCGATGTAGAGAAGGGCTATGGGGGTTGGAATGGCTTGGAATGCTGGAGGCCAATTTGGCTTCGGCTACTGCGTCGCCAGCCGTGCAGCATAGGCTTGGAGGACGCTCGCGCCTGGTACTGACAGATCCAGGCATGGTCGGCCCGGTGCGAAGATGCTAAAACCGCCAGGGCGCCACTGTTTGTTTCACAGCGCCTTCAGCCCAAAGCTTGGCTGTTGGCAGTCTCACTGGCAGCGGCCACAGACACACGAAGGCAACCTCGCCGGCGTCTTCCTTTTGACAAGCAGTACAGTTGTTTTCGGTTTGGCTGGAGCTAACCTCTTGACAAGCAGTCGGTGGACATGCAGTTGTTTCCGGTTTGGCTGGAGCCGACCTCTTGACAAGCAGTAGGCGGACATGCAGTTGTTTTCATTTTGGCTGGAGCTAACCTCTTGAGAAGCAGTAGGTGCACCTACTGCTTGTCAAGAGGTCGGCTCCAGCCAAACCGAAAACAACTGCATGTCCACCTACTGCTTCTCAAGAGGTTAGCTCCAGCCAAACTGAAAACAACTGCATGTCCACCTACTGCTTGTCAAGAGGTCGGCTCCAGCCAAACCGGAAACAACATGAAACAACTGCATGTCCACCGACTGCTTGTCAAGAGGTTAGCTCCAGCCAAACTGAAAACAACTGCATGTCGACATGCAGTTGTTTTCAGTTTGGCTGGAGCTAACCTCTTGAGAAGCAGTAGGTGGACATGCAGTTGTTTTCAGTTTGGCTGGAGCTAACCTCTTGACAAGCAGTCGGTGGACATGCAGTTGTTTTCAGTTTGGCTGGAGCCGACCTCTAGACAAACAGTAGGTGGACATGCAGTTGTTTCCGGTTTGGCTGGAGCCGACCTCTTGACCAGCAGTAGGTGGACATGCAGTTGTTTCCGGTTTGGCTGGAGCCGACCTCTTGACCAGCAGTAGGTGGACACGCAGTTGTTTTCAGTTTGGCTGGAGCTAACCTCTTGAGAAGCAGTAGGTGGACATGCAGCTGTTTTCGGTTTGGCTGGAGCCAACCTCTTGACAAGCAGTCGGTGGACATGCAGTTGTTTTCAGTTTGGCTGGAGCTAACCTCTTGAGAAGCAGTCGGTGGACATGCAGTTGTTTCCGGTTTGGCTGGAGCCGACCTCTAGACAAACAGTAGGTGGACATACAGTTGTTTTCGGTTTGGCTGGATCCAACCTCTTGAAAAGCAGTTTGGCTGGAGCCAACCTCTTGACCAGCAGTCGGTGGACATGCAGTTGTTTCCGGTTTGGCTGGAGCCGACCTCTTGACAAGCAGTAGGTGGACATGCAGTTGTTTTCAGTTTGGCTGGAGCTAACCTCTTGAGAAGCAGTAGGTGGACATGCAGTTGTTTCCGGTTTGGCTGGAGCTAACCTCTTGACAAGCAGTCGGTGGACATGCAGTTGTTTTCAGTTTGGCTGGAGCTAACCTCTTGACAAGCAGTCGGTGGACATGCAGTTGTTTTCAGTTTGGCTGGATCCAACCTCTTGAAAAGCAGTTTGGCTGGAGCCAACCTCTTGACCAGCAGTCGGTGGACATGCAGTTGTTTTCAGTTTGGCTGGAGCTAACCTCTTGAGAAGCAGTAGGTGGACATGCAGTTATTTCCGGTTTGGCTGGAGCTAACCTCTTGAGAAGCAGTAGGTGGACATGCAGTTGTTTTCGGTTTGGCTGGGGCCAACCTCTTTACAAGCAGTCGGTGGACATGCAGTTGTTTCCGGTTTGGCTGGAGCTAACCTCTTGACAAGCAGTCGGTGGACATGCAGTTGTTTTCAGTTTGGCTGGAGCTAACCTCTTGAGAAGCAGTAGGTGGACATGCAGTTGTTTCTGGTTTGGCTGGAGCTAACCTCTTGACAAGCAGTCGGTGGACATGCAGTTGTTTTCAGTTTGGCTGGAGCTAACCTCTTGAGAAGCAGTAGGTGGACATGCAGTTGTTTCTGGTTTGGCTGGAGCTAACCTCTTGACAAGCAGTCGGTGGACATGCAGTTGTTTTCAGTTTGGCTGGAGCTAACCTCTTGAGAAGCAGTAGGTGGACATGCAGTTGTTTCCGGTTTGGCTGGAGCCGACCTCTTGACAAGCAGTAGGTGGACATGCAGTCGTATCGGTTTGGCTGGAGCTAACCTCTTGAGAAGCAGTAGATGGACATGCAGTTGTTTTCGGTTTGGCTGGAGCTAACCTCTTGACAAGCAGTCGGTGGACATGCAGTTGTTTTCAGTTTGGCTGGAGCGACATGCAGTTGTTTCCGGTTTGGCTGGAGCCGACCTCTTGACAAGCAGTAGGTGGACATGCAATTTTTCTCGGTTTGGCCTCTTCACAAGCACTAGGTGGACATGGAGTTGTTTGACAAGCAGTAGGTTGACTTGCAGTTGTTTTCAGGTTTGGCTGAAGCCGACCTCTTGACCAGCAGTAGGTGGACATGCAGTTGTTTTCAGTTTGGCTGGAGCTAGCCTCTTGACAAGCAGTAAGTGGACATGCAGTCGTATCGGTTTGGCTGGAGCTAACCTGTTGACAAGCAGTAGGTGGACATGCATTTTTCTCGGTTTGGCTGGAGCTAACCGCTTGACAAGCACTAGGTTGACATGCATGTGTTGTCATTTTTGTCTGGAGCTGACGTCTTGACAAGCCGTAGGTGGACATGCAGTTGGTTTTGGTTTGTCTGGAGCCGACCTCTTAACAAGCAGTAGGTGGACATGCAGTTGTTTGACAAGCAGTAGGTTGACATGCAGTTGTTTTCGGTTTGGCTGGCTGGAGCTAACCTCTTGACAAGCAGTAGGTGGACATGCAGTTGGCTGGAGCTGCCTCTTGAGAGGCAGACGGTGTTGACAAGACTGCATGGCTTTCACTTTCCACTGTCATAGTCGCATGCTTGAGTTGCGCTGGAGCTGTGACGTCGAAAGCAAAGTGTTCGCAAGAACTTGGCTCGGCCCTGCTCCCGACGCTTCTTGCAGAGCTTGCGGCACTTGCACGTGGCATGCGGGAAGCCCAGCTATGGGATGTCTTGTGTGCTCCATGGTCCCCCGGCGTTGCTGTCTGTCGCGTCTGAGGTTGAGGAGCTTGATTTTGAGGGCAAATACCAGCGTGCCGTGGTACAAGAAGTACAACTGGTACAGCTTTGCGCTCTACCGGTACAAGGCAGCCCTGCGCCCTCTTGGTTCGCAGGGTCTTGTGAAAGCTGAGGTCTACGATGGCATTTGGCGAGTTGCAGCTACGGCAACCATAGGCCGGGTCAAAAGACAGGTCCGCACAGAGGCTAGCCGTGCTCTTGTACTTTCCTTCGCTCGCGCCAGACTTGCGAAACGCGTCCACCAACATGACTTGACATGATATGCCGTAGGAGCTATCGCCAGCCTTATTGTCATGTGGATGTGATATGCTGGGGATGCGTTTGATGCTGGGCATGCTTGGGGCACATCGGTTCCGATGTAAGGGTTCTTTGGCTGCCTCCGACAATACAAAAGGCGATGGTGCTGCTAACATCTGCGGTGCTGGGTGCTGCCTTTGTCTTGGAAAGCTACATGCTGCCGATGCGGGTGTTTCTGATCAGGAATCGGGGACGGACGCGAGTAGGCTATTGTTCGGGGCACTGAGTTTTAACAGCGTGAGGGAGTCTCACCATGTTGGGGATGCGGCGGATTCTTGGCATGCTGGTGGTGGTATAGTTTATTATGGGCACAGGTGCGAGGATTTGCAGTAGCAAGAGGAATTTGTGATGTCCATTTGTCATGACCAACCCCCGCAAAAAAGGGGTCAAACACGAAGGCGCTGTAACACGAACATTTCAGAGAAACAAATGACTGCTGCTCATGTTTGACGGTGCTGGAGATACCATGTGCTGGGAATGCTACAGTCACGGGCCCCTTCGGGAATCCATACGTGGATCCTGAGGTGCTTGCCTCTACTTGAGCGTTGTAGTGGTCCAGACCTGGAACGCATCTGTCCACCGAACCTGGCAGCACTACGCCCGGAAGGAGCTCTTTTGGATATCTTGGACGTTGCTCTCGGCTAAGTCCCAAGGGTCCCATCGGTCCCAAGGAGCGAGAGAGAGCCGAGCTCATGGAGTTCATCCGCCAGGCCTTGGCGCCTTGGCCGTAGCCAGCCCGACGCCTCTCTCGCGCGCTTAGGCTCGCGAGAAAGGCACGCTGCCGCCGAGCAAGGCGGGGGGCAGGGTGTTTCTTGCGCGGCATTGCGGGCACGGGGCGCTCTCGCGCAGGTCGCTGGCTTCGAGTGATCTCTCGAAGCCACATGTAGTTGGCGTTCGGGGGAGTGAATTCCTCGGGCAGAGTCACTGCCGCGCGGTTCTCCGTTAGTTTCACTCCAGTAAAATGGAAAGGGGTTGGCAGCCGGGGCTGCCAGGGTGGAGCTTTGCGGTATACGTTGGGCAATTGACATGCTTGGATGTCACATCGCGGCTTGGAGCGGCAAAGTCCAGATACAGGCGCTTGACCAACCTGCGTTTGGGGCCAAAGGTGTCCAGTCCCAATCGGAGCGACCTAGAGCAGAACTTCACCGACTCAACCCCCCCAAAACCCCAAAAAACAAGAAGCGGAAGCCTGAGATGCGCGCGACGTAGTCCGCGCCATGAGCGACGGATGGAGGAGGAGGCACCCAGCCGCATCAGCGTGGCCGTGCGCTGCCGCCCCCTCTCCGAGAATGCCCCTTCGAATGCAGTCTCTGGACATTTTCACATTCATTTCACACGAGAAATCCCGAGAATGCAGCCCAAAGGTCCCTTGAAGCCTGTTTCTGTAAGAAGGTATGAAGGTGTCAGTGTGGGCTTGGGGTGGGCTGGCTCCAGTGCTGTTTGAGGAGCGGAGCAACATGGTGCACAGCATTTGCCGAGTTATGGACAGACGGCTGGTGATCCTCCTTGATCCAGGCTGATCCAATCCATGTTTAAATACTTTTATGCTCTTGGATGCACGAATTCCTCTGTGTTTGAAGCTTCGCGAGCAGCCGCTGGCCATGCCAAGCCAAGCTTGCCTTAGAGTCTAAGAGACACAGCATGAAGCAAGGTGAACCAGTAACACACAGTTTCGGCATGCGTTTTGCAGGCGCATCAGCAGCAAATGACTACCTCCGACAAGACAAGTCGAAGGAGAAGCGGTTTGCCTTTGATCAAGCCTTTGGCTCCGATGTGGACACACAGACGCTTTTTCAAGCAACGGCTGAGCCGCTGATAAAGTCGGAGACTCCACTAAATTCAGCCTTACTAAAAAAAAAAAGCAATCAACATTTGGTGGCTGTCGCTTTCAGTCGCCCTTGTTTTGAGCCTAAAACCTGCAAGGTTTTGCAAGGCTACAACGCGACCGTTTTCGCGTATGGCTCGACCGGTGCAGGCAAGACCTTTACAATGATAGGGACGCCATCTGAGCCTGGCATCATGTTCCGCTCAGTTGAAGAGATATTCCGTGGCGGCGATATTTTGTCCTGCTCCGTTTCTTGCTCCTTCGTGGAGGTCTACAACGAGAATTTGCGTGACCTGGGTTCCAGTGACATTAGGGAGGGTATGCTTGACTTGCGCGAGGATCCGGTAACCGGAAGCTATGTCGCAGGCATCACGGAGATCCAGGCAGAGTCCGTTCAGGAAGTGATGGACTTGCTCCAGCATGGCAACGGGCGCCGCACGACAGAGCCGACCGCTATGAACGTCACCTCATCGAGGTCTCACGCGGTGCTGCAAGTGAGGGTCGAGCGGCGCCAGGGCTCGGGAACGCTCATGGGCAAGCTCTCCATGATAGACCTCGCAGGCTCCGAACGAGCCTCAGAAACCAAAAACAGCGGCGTGCGGCTGCTGGAGGGAGCCAACATCAATCGATCTTTGCTGGCCCTGGGCAATTGCATCAATGCCTTGGCATCTGGATCACACTTTGTACCATACCGGGACTCAAAATTGACCAGGCTGCTGAAAGATTCGCTCGGGGGCAACTGCCGGACAGTCATGGTCGCGAATGTGTCCCCAAGTCATTTGAGTTACGAGGACACGCTGAACACATTGAAGTACGCCAACCGCGCCAAGAACATCCGGGTGCGAGCCAAGCAGATTTTGGTCACTCCAGATGAGCATGTCAGTGAATACGAGCACGCCATCTCCGACTTGCGGAACGAAGTCTCCCTTCTGAAGTCCAAGCTGGCACAGAGGAGTGCCGTCCCGGATGCCGTCGAAGGACGGACTCTGGCACGGGGCGAAGTGGTCAGGAAAAATCGGGAAGGTGGTAGGTAAGGGGAGTTAAGGGGGCTTAGGGCTTAGGGCTTAGGAGGGCTTAGGAGGGGAGGCAAAAGCGAGGCCGGGTTTGAGCTGGAAATACCGGCCCATGGGGCCATCCCAGTGCAGGGGACGAGAACGTGCTGAAAGAGGCGAGCGAGAACTGGAAGCTCGAGGTGATCCGAAACCTCGAGGGCCGCACATCTTTACAACGCCGCTTCGGTCTTCGGAGAAAAGAAGAGAGGAAGACGAGAAGAAGAAAAAGAAGAAGAAGAGAAGAAGAGAAGAAGAGAAGAAGAGAAGAAGAGAAGAAGAGAAGAAGAGAAGAAGAGAAGAAAGGAAACGGAGACACGTCACGCAGCATGTTTGTTTTTTTTGTGGCCTTCGGGGCACCGCGGCGCGCTCGGTTTTCAGGTTCTTTGATCGACGTGGAGCGCGGCCTGGCTCAGTGGAGGGTGGAGCTTGATCAAGCCAAGGAGAGTCTCGCTGCAGATTGGCTGACAATGACAGCAAAACCGCAGAGCACTTGACTTCGCCAGGAGATCATTCAGCACTGGGAGGCGCGATCTGAGAGCCCTTCCAGCCGTCGCTCCTTGGCCCTTCGGTACCCTTTCCCGTCCTCACCCAAAAGTTTTCGGGAAAGGTCACGACACAATGGCACAGTGCAAAAGCTCGAAAAGCTTTTGGCACTCTGAGGCTCAGATGCCAGGTCTCTGGAAGACTGGAGGGAGGCCATTGCGCAAATCGAAGAGAACATCAAGGCACGAACTGGTCATGTGACGGGATCAACGCTGGTCAAAGGCTTTGCAAGGGCCGAATTCTGCTTTGATCGTGGCCAGGAGAACAATGAGACCCGAAGATCGTTGGCAGAGCGACTGCAGCAGAACAAAACGGCAGGCCGGCCTGACCCGTCAAGCTGT
The DNA here is from genome assembly GCA_963377175.1 of Effrenium voratum. Lineage (NCBI taxonomy): Eukaryota > Dinophyceae > Suessiales > Symbiodiniaceae > Effrenium > Effrenium voratum. Next base: position 138,685 of record CAUJNA010000141.1, on the reverse strand, counting down.
GCCCTGGGTCGCGCTTGCTTTCAACTAATGGCTTATGGTCCACTTATGGTACTTCGGGTGGAACCTTGCATGTTGCAAAGAAATTTCAGAAAGAGGGTTCTTAGGTTTATTGGATATGTTCCAGCCTGGCCATTGAGTTTGCTCGTGCGGAGCCGTAGAGCCTCCACATAGACTCAACGCCTGCTCACGTCCTTGCCCACATGCTCGCCTTCACGGCCGTTCCGTCATTGCTGCGACGGCGACTACGGCTACTACCAGTAGAGCCGGCGAAGCCGGCGGAAGTTTCCAAAATATAAGAATTCTGGTTATCTTTCTTGCTCCTTTGCTCTTTCTCTTTTTCTTTTCTTTTCTTTTCACCTTCTCTTCCATATCTTTCTGGTTTGCTTCCTTCCATTTATCTATTTGTATAGCTCTCCTTCTGTTTATCCCAGCTAGCTATTCATTTGTTTGTCTATCTATCCATCTATCCCACTATCCATCTATCCATATATCCATGTATTTACGTTTCTTTCTTTCTATCTTGCTTTCTTAGCTATCTATCTACCTGTCTATGAATCAATCAATCAATCAATCAATCAATCAATCAATCAATCAATCAATCAATCAATCAATCAATCAATCAATCAATCAATTAATCAATTTATTCATCTATCTTCTGAAAGTGCTGCGCCTGCCACCAAATCTGAACCTGACGTTGCGAAAGTGCTGCGTCTGCCCTGAAGTCCGTACCACGTGATCCGAACAGTATCCGAACGCGGTTCGATCTGGCGCCGCGATCAGGCTAACTTTCGAGCTTCCAAAGGAACGAGTACCATCTCCTTTTCCCCCGCCACACTCGCATGCACTTTTTCACCCGTGCTGATTCTTCGCTTGTCAGAGAGCTAGCTTTCAATTAGTTGCAAGTTCCTTCTAACTACTACTGCTACTTCTACATTTACTACCACTACTACTACTACTACTGCTACTACTACTTCTTCTTCTTCTACTTCTAACTGCCGCACGCTTTCGTAGCACCCCGCATGGCCAGTTATCAAATCTGTTCCGCGCCGCTCGGCAAGAAAGCCGCGTAGCCTCGCTCAGGAGTACACGCAAACTGTGTTGTTCGGAGTTTCAGCTCAGCTTGATTGAGGCCGGGAGCTGCAAAAGCAGCTGTCGCAGCGGGTGCTCAACCAAGATTTGCGCGCCTTTTTGGAGCTGATCCAGCGGGTGCAGGCGGGGTTTGGGGGATTTGGGGGATTTGGGGGATTTGGGGATGTGGGACGGTGCTTCGGAGTTTTGCTCGCCAAGTGCACGTTTTGCAGCTCTTCAAACCGGCTTTCAGAAATTTACGAGCGATTGAAGTTGAGATGTTTGGCACTGAATTTGGCCTTTTTCGTGCAAAACGCGGGACGCGGGATCTGTCTGTTTCAAGTGGGCTTTAAACGTGGAAAACGTGGTAGGTGTTGGAAGTGGAGCGCCTGGAGCTGGATCACTTCTGGGAGATCCACCGCCAGCAGCTCGAGCAGCGCGACCAGGCGGGATCGGCCGTCCGGGATCCGGGATCCGGGCCGACGTGTCTTTCTTTTGACTCATTCGAACGTTCTTTTGGGAATTTTGGAGTGAAAGGGAAAGACTAGTGAACAGAGACGAAAGAGGTGAGGGAAGAAAGAGAGAGTGAGAGATCTCCAGAGAAAGAAGGAGAGAAAAACGGAGAGAAAAAACAACAACATGTTAAGATCAAAGGGCGTCAAATGAGACAGACCGAGTGATGGAGTTGGAGGGATGGAGTTGGAAGAGAACAAGTGCTGAAGACAAACTAAATGTGAAGGGGTGGGTGCCAAGTTCTTAAAAGACGCTTTCAGCAAAGGTTAGCAAAAGAACTGGTGGCAAGGAGTTGTGAAGAGTGAGAAGGTGAAGGGTGTGAACAGTTGAGGTGAAAGGATGCTCAGAGCAGCTCTTGAAAAAAGAAGACGCTTTCCATCTGGCAAGGGAGAAAGGGAAGGAGTTGCGGGGAAGGGCGTGCCGTTAGGAGATTGCGATGCTCCGCGAGCAGCTTCGTCTCCGCAACAGCCACATCCAGCAGCAGCGCCAGCAGCTCTCAAAGGAAAAGGTCCCTGGCGCCTCGGAACATCTTGACACGTTTTGACACGTAGAAAGACGGTTGGTAGAAGTTAAAACTACGCGGACTTTAAGCCAAGTTGGAAAGACGCGCACCGAGGGCACGTATTTCTGCTGGGCAGTACCTTGGCGGAGTCCTCGCCTGTGCAGCAACGGGGGCCCTTACGGGTGATGCAAGCTTGGGCACCTGCGTGGCTTGGCTTCGGAGACCCGTTTCGGGCCCGTTTCGAACTTGGGCGGACGTTTGAGGAATGGCCGGTGCAGGTGCGGCGAGTGTGTTCCATCCAAGTTTGCTTCTTTGGCCCGGGGTGTCCATTTAGATTGAGCTGGTTTGGATGGTGCTACAGGGCTGGCGACAGCACTAGCCTTCAATCGTCAAAATTCTAAGAACGCGCTCAAGTGCCCAGTTGGATTCCACTCACAAAATCGGAGTTTGATTCGTTTGTTCTGCTTGGTGCTTGTCCCAAGGCGAGAGGAAGACGAGGACCGCGGAGCATCCCTGGAAGAGGCTGAGGACTTCTCATTGCAAGACAAGATCAATTGGAGAGCGCTCGAGGCGAAGGGTCTGGCTTCTGACTTGCCAATTGACTTAACGAAGTCGCCAGGTGCCATTGGCTTCACAGATCAAGGGCTTGGCGCAGCTGCAGCAGAATGCGGGCACCTCCCGACTTTTTGCCGCCAAGGCATGTCACAGAGAGCAGGTTCGCTCGAGTCGCGCGTGCTTACGCAGGCCCTGCGCAGCATCCCGGAGTCGCGTCCTCGCCGGCCCCTGGCGCTGGCGCAGGGCGGCGTGGCCCTCCCTCCAGCCCGACCACAGCCCCGAGAGCCCCGAGAGCCCCGAGAGCCGCGAGAGCCGCGAGAGCGAGAGCGGGAGTCAGGAGATGTTCAAAGTCAGAGCCAATGCAACAAATGCAACACATATCAACACATGCAATGCATGCACGAGACGGCAGGAAATGCTTCTCCATCCCAGATGCGTGGCAGTACCTGCCCTCCTTTGCGGCGCAAGTCCACCTTGGAGGCCCGGCTGCTCTCGGCTCGGCTCGGGCATGCGTGCGGTGCCAGGCTCCGGCCCGTCAACCCTCCGTGGGCGACATGCGCAGCCCCCCACGCGGCCTGCTGCGAGCACATGGTGTCGCTGTACCGCAGCGGCAGCACCTCGGAGAGTTTAGGCGCGCAGAAGTGTAGTTTTATTTGTTATTTTTATATATTTGTTTTCTCTCTCTCTCTCTCTCTTGCGCACCTCAGCAGTTTCCCATTGCCCAAGTGCCCTAGGCTTGACAAAAATGTGGGCGCCCGCGACAAGAGCCGCGCCCGTGCTCGCAGTGAGCATTCGAGACTGGGCCGTATCGGCCGCAGTCTTGTGACTCCAGGCCGTTAATTCGTGCGCCACATATGTTGGCACAAAAGGGGGACACTGTCGACTGTATGTGCGAGTGACATGTTGTACGATTTGGTTGAAGCAGAGTGAGAAGGACATTGTTAAACATGGAGCTGTTGATGCCAGCCCGGATGCCAGTTTGTTGGGCACCGACGCTCAGCGCCAAATTGTGTTCGGTTTCACCCTCACCAGATCATGCCATGCGTGCCAGGCGGAAGCTGGGCTTGGCTGTGGCTGCGTGGCAGTCATGAGGAAAAACGGAGCTCGAAGCAACATGAAGCAACATCAGGCAGCGTCAAGCAACCGTGCCTTGGTGCCGGCTATCTTGCAATCTCTGGATGCTTCATGTTGTGTGGCCAAGCACCCCTTGGCCGAGAAGCCCTGCCATGGGTTCAGCGCCAATGCGTGCAGATGCAAGATCAGTGCAGCTGCGAGATCCACAAGCCAGAATCTCAGAATATCTCAGACGCTGAGCGGCCATCCTGTCCCACTCGTTGATCTCTCTTCCCATTCCTCAGTTGACATAGGATGGTGACACGAGGGCAGAGCCTTTCCTCTCGATCGTCCTTCATCACTTCTCCAATCATCTCCTTTTCATTTGTTGACTTTTGAGACAAAGGAGATGAGAAGTGAGAAAGAGATGGCCAAGCCTTTCACTCTTCTTGGGGGACCTTGGAGAGTGGAAGAGGATTGAGAAAAGGTAACCAAATGAGAGACAATGAGTTTCTTTCCCATGCTCTCATTCCTTCTCCGTCTCTTTCCTTAGCATAATTCCCTTCATCCCGTTGGCTTCTTTACTGGCCAATGGATAGGGTGAGAAAGGGAGATGCTAGAAAGAGATGGCATGGGCTTTATGATTGTGGCCGCTGTGTCCATCATTCTCATTATGCCGCCTCATCCATAAAACAATGGCTGGGTGGCTTCAAGAGAAATGGCCACATAAGCCCAAGCTCAAAGCCTCAACTTGTGCACCCGAGGCCAAGAGCGAAGGACGCGAAGGAAGCGAAGGGAGCCCGAGCTCGAGCTGGTGGTGTTGCCTAGCGGACGTCAGCTCTGACACAGACTTCGTGGACGCTCGAAGTATTGTCGGGCTGTTGCGGGAGTTGTCGCCTGGCAAGCCGTCAGCCATCGTCAGCCTTTGAACTTTGAGGTTCGGAGTTGGCATGGAAGCTGACCCAGGTTCGAATTGCAAGATCTGAATTCCAACGGGTTCCTGGAAGAGTCCGAGCTTATTGAGCTCAACCTGATCATTGCCAGCTTGCACTACGGAAACGTTGATGACGCCTTGCTGCATAAGAAGTACCAGGCGCTCTTCCGCAGCTCGGCACACTTGCCTTTCGGCATGCAGCCATGGCAACGATTGTCAGGTCAAAACTTGGACCCCCACGGCAAGCCGGTGCCCTTCCGCATATTCCGGCAACACATGATGAAGGCACGGACGGCCATAGCTCTAGCGCATCCCCACATCGGTAGGGAGGTGTTGGAAGCAAGGCCAGCGGCAGTCAGCTAGAATGCCTGGGCTGGAGGTGCTTGATGACCATGATCCTGACACCATAGCACAGGAAATGATTGTGGAACAATTCATCGCATCTAGGCAGCCCTGGTTGTGTCAGGTGCAGATGCTTACATCAAGGTTTTCCTTCTGTAGCATTCCAACCACGGGCGCGTTGGGCCCATCTGTGACCTAGGCTGAAGCGCAGCTGGCCCGGAAGTTCCTCGGAATTCGGAAGTTTTGCTAGCGCCCGACGCCGAAAGCGGCACCGCGGCACCGCGGCACCGCGTGGCCCCGTGCGAGCACGAGGCCGAGGCGCGATACCCCAGAAGCGGGAAGCGCGGGAAGTGTACAGAGCCCTCGAGAGAGGCCAAGGGCCAGACCCAACAATTGAATGCTGAGCTTCAGCGCGCTTGAGAACTCGAAGGGATGGATTCCGGATGGATGTCCCGACGTCCTCATTCGGAGGAGGGGCAATTTAATTGAGAGTTGTGTTTCTCATGATCCCTAGCAGGGTATCATTCAGATGAGTCAATCTGAAGCACAAATCACTTTCACATGTCACGTGTTTGGAATCAAGCGCCGCCAACAATTATTTTTCGACAATCAGGAATCCGAACACTCAAAGCCACCGAGTGACAATCAAGGATGCGTTTGTTGTTTTTCTCGACTAATCGTCGACATGTCCTCATTCGATCCGGAAGAGGCTGTGACAGGACCTGAGTTGTGGCTCAAGCTCTTTTTCTTGTGGCCTGTGGCGGATTCGCCAGATCCTCGACATGATTTGTTACGTGCCGTTGGCATCTCAGACTGAGGCTTCCACGTGCCGAAGCATACGTGAGATCGTGCCCTGGACCTCCGAGTGACCCTTGGCAAAGCGCGCGCACAGATCAGCCAAGGCAAAAATGGCTGCAACAGCCATTTCCAAGGCGGGATAGAATCGATAGTGTGCCTTGCGCAGCGCAGAGGGTTGAGACCCCCCCCCCCTCGAACCCGCTGTGCAGGCAAGAGCCGACGCATTGCTCACAGAGCTGAGCCAAGGCAACAAGTTGCGAAGCCCCTTTTGATTTTGCCCCGACGCAAATTGCCAGGTTTTGGTGCTCCGACCTCAGCACTTTAATCGCCGGAGCTTCGTGCCGTTTAGAAGGTCGACCTTTCACGCGGCACCAGGCCAGATCCTTCCAGAGGAAAATCCAGCTGCTGGCGGAGAAGTCGGAGTGCGGAAAGCCAAAGGACCGAAGTGCGTCGAAGTGCGTCGAAGTGCTTCGGAGTGCTTCGAAGTGCTTCGAAGTTCATGGAAAATCAGAGATATTCAGAAAATGTTCATCTCCGGCAAGTCAGGAGCTCGCCCAAGTGCCTGGCATGCAGAGCTTGGCTAAGCGAGTGTACTGTGAGGCACCTCTTGACTCTCTCTCCGGATTCGAATCGAATGATTCGATGGCCAGGTCTTTCAGCGCTACGGTCATAGCCTCAGCATGCCTCAGCTCTCTCGCTCTCTCGCTCTCTCTCTTGTCTGGCGAAGCAGCCTGTGACAGGCTTCAGCAGCGACGACTCGTTGGTTGTTGTGTTGGAGAGCCTGCGGGGGACTGAATCGCCGCTTCCCTCTTCTCTCATTCTCTCCTTTCCTTTCCATCGGATGGCCTCCAGGTTGGCCGTCCATCCGCAATTGAAGGCGCAGGCCGGGCCGGCTGGCCCCTCAGCTGACACGGCCCCGTCCTGTCCAGGTCAATCAGCTTTGGCAGGTTCTGGGGCTTCATAGGGACGAGGACTGGCAACCGGGTACCCGGAAGGGTCCCGAATGGTCCCGAGAACTGAGAAGCCGTGCTGCAAGCTTGCTCCCGGCAAATTGCAGGAAGCCAAGGAGACGAAGGCAGGGAGCGAGTGATCAGCTTTCAGCAACAGATCAGCCCGTGTATGATGCTGGCCAAACGGGCCCGATCAAACAGCCCGCGGCATTTACAGGAACTCACTGCCAAGAGCAAATTCGATGCACGTGATGAGCACTCTGTGATACACGCTACCTCTCAGGGCCTAGCGCCGACATTTGCAAACCTGCGCAACGAGCCGGGATGAACAGGGCGCTTTATCTGAGGCGAATGTGGCGCCATGAGGCTTTGGCTGGCTGAATGCGTGGCAACTGCCGCCGCTGGCGCCGCTGGCGCGGCAGGCGCCGAGATGGACATCTCGCAGCTCACGGTGTCCATGGTCTCAGAGGTTTTGGCCGGTGACGTCCTGGACATCCGCAGCTCGCGGGAGCGACAGTTGCTGCGCCTGGGAAACACTGGCACCGGCACGCCCGAAGCTCACAGCGCGGCCCGGAGTGCACGGAGAGTGAGTGGATACTCGAGCCCCCGTCGCCAACACTCAGGCGGCCAAGTCTGCGTTGGAGGCCAAGGTCTTGAAGCAGATGATTTGGTGGAAGGCCGGCTGAACTCCGGCATTTGAGGCTGAATAGCTGAATAGCAGCACGCATGACGGCACAGCTGTGAGAGGCAGCGCCGGAAGATGTGCAGAGGACCAGATCGGTCAGACAAAAGCTTGCGCTTGGCTTACTTGCAAGCTTTGCATGGACAGGAGGACCCAGACCCCGGATAAGAACATGACGGTGGCAGATGTTTGGACGCTGGAGGGCGAGCACATTCCATCTCATATGGTTCGCAACGGGCACTTGCTTCATGTGGAGGAGTCACCCAACATGCTGCCTCTGGGTGTTTGCTTCACAAAGCACCACGTAGTTTTTAGCGGGCAGGGGGGCCATCCAAGCTCAAGGCACAAGAAACCATTCACGTGGGTGCCTTTGCTCGGCTAGACGGCAAGAGCCACACTTCACCAAGAGCATGCTGGAATCTTGCTCCCTCATGATCCTCATGGACTCACCGCGTCACAGGAATCCCATTCCAATCCGAGGAGTACCCAGCGCAGGGAGACATTTTGTCGGTGGCAGCAGCCCATGCTAAGCGCGAGCAGCTGCGGGAGCTGCAGGCCATGCTGACGGAGACGGAAGCGCCGGGGCTCAGAGCGCGAATTTCTTCTCGCCGGGCTGCTTGTTTCGCTTCTTTGCTCGTTTTATTCGCCCATTGTTTACAGTCCCATCCTTGGACTAATTCACTGGAACTCTTTTTTTCTCGTGGGCATGGCACATGCACGCAGCGTGCTGCCGTCCAGCATTCACGTTCTTGTTCACACCAGCACCTTTGGAACAGCCGCTCCCCAATGAGATAGGGTCCTGGATGTCATGCTGCAAGGCCCTATATTTGTGTATATCTGAAGTCAGCAGGCCAAACATGGAATGCAACTGGCCAGATCAGTCACTCACTAAGAGTTTGATAGCTTGTGCGGAACACTGTTATGTTGTGCGCATGTAGGCAGATGTGCTTTGCGGGGGGGAGGCTTCAGAAGTGAACTGCTTGCCGGTTTCTGTGCAAACGACAACGGAAAAATACTATGAGGGCAAGCCGGACAAGCCGAACAAGCCGGACAAGGCCAAGAACGCTGGATCAGCTGGATCTGGCGCCGTGGCACTGGCGCTGTTGGCCGGGGTCTTCGTCACTTGTCTGAGCCGACCTGATGGCGCATGGCTTGCGTTTCGTTTCGGCTCGCGAAACGGACTCTTCGACTTCGGTCTGAGGTGGTGCTGTCACTTGGCGTTTGGAAGCTGAGCCAGCAGGCGAAGCGCAAGGCCAAGAGCACGTAATCTGGAGAGTCGGAAAGCCGAATGCGGAGACAAAAGAGATCAAAAGAGATCAAAAGAGAAAAGCGGGAAAAGCGAGGCTGCGTTGGCTAGGCATGTTGGACAGATGTGTCTGAGTCGCGTTGGCTAGGCACCTGTGCCTGGGCCTCAGTTGGCCTGAGATGGCGCACGTGCGCAAGGGGGACTCGCGACGGCCAGGCCGGTCAAGTTGCCAGAGAGCACTACAGCAGGAAAGGCCCCAGCCCAGGCAAGCGCAAAGTTGCCAGTTCTGTCGGGTCTTTTGAGCGTGAGGCCACAGTCAAGTTGAAAGCTGAGTTGAGCGATGTTGAGCGAGTGAGTGACACTGCATTTTTGCGCATTGCATGGAATTGTGTGGGTTGCATGTTTGATCATGCCCGCCTCTGCCGTGAGTGGCCCAAAGCAGACCATTCCTCGAGCCCCAAAGTGGGAACATGGTCCAGCCAAACAGTTTTGCTGCATGCAGGACTTGGGGGCATTCGGCCGCACGTATTATGTACAGCTTGGCTTATACAGTCCTGGCAGAACAGAGGTCAATGATTCATGACTTAGCAAGCCAATCAGGCATCCGGTAGATGCGCAAAGCACCACTTTCATTCACTGGGCCTTTCGGAGTGAACGGCTCAGGACTCGTATGAGCTGGTGGTGACCTCGCCCAAAGTTGGCGACCTGTGCGCGGGCTCTAGCTATGCCACGGACGCTGGGCAAAAATGGACATGAAGCCCAACAGGACAACACACAATGACAGGAGGCACTGTTCGCAAAACGGTCGCCTGACGCTTTATGCACTCTCTGTCTGCATTCTCAGGACGCGTCGCTGCCTCAGAGCCTCACAGCGGCTCTGACGGCTCTGACGGCTCTGACGGCTCTGACGGCTCTCACGGCTCCGAGGTTCTTGGAGCCTCCCCTGGTGACATGGCAGCCGACAAATGACCCAAATGACCAAAATGGCTGCATGCCTTGTGCACATGCGCACGGACCCCGACTGGATGCCCGGACCATCCCGGATTTCCCGGCCAGGACCTCTTTTGCTTGATCATCCGATGCGTCTCGGAGCAGAAAGAGCACTGCGCCTGGCTGGTGGCCAACATCCCCGGTGAGGCCGTTCCAGGAAGGCGTGTCGTGTGAACTGGATTGGCCCGAGGACCTGGAGCCTGGCCGGTTCGGACTGGCGGGCAACTGCGAGGCGGTGGGCCGCGGACAGGACGCGGAGACTCGGAGACTCGGAGACTGAAGGCAGTGAAGGCAGTGAAGGCCTTCTCTCAGGAGCTTCTGGCATACGAGCTCCCCTCGCAGTTCGATGTCTTTAGCGCCCTGCTCTTCAGCCAGCCTGCCTGGCTTGAGGCTGGAGATTGTGGGGGGATGGGGCCCTGCGCCGCTAGGCCTTTTTGCAAGCAAGAAACCGACTGCGGTTCATTGGCTGTCGTGCCCACATCGCTTTGAGGCCAAAAACTTTGACAGGGACTTGGACTTGGAGAACTTGAGCACGCAGTGCCGGCTGCGGCGGCTTGCGTGCCTGGACGTGCGAGTGGGGGCTGACACGGACTATGCGCAGCCCATGCACAAGCCCAAGGCGTTCAGCTCCGGAGGCGCTCGCATCACTTTGCCGTTTGCTGTCCTTTGCTGTCCTTTGCTGTCCTTTGCTCTCCTTTGCTCTCCTTTGTGCTCTCTCTCTCTCTCTCTCTCCGACTCTATCCCTTCCTGGCCCTCTCACACCTTCCGTGCCCGCGAGGAACTCTGATCCAGAGCGGCCCGCAAACGCTTACGGCAGCTCTCGAAAAGACAGCCGCTTCTTATCCCGACCGTGGGCTGACGCTTTACAGTGCGGACGGCACCGAACGCCTGACTTTCGCTCAGCTCCTGGAACAGGCGCAGAAGATCTCTGCCGGGCTTTGCTTCGAGAAGATCCTTGATCATTCCTGGACTGTGTCGTACCCTGAGCACGATGTTAGTTGTCGCCGCGCCGCCTAGGATTGGACAAGCTTCCTCCGGCCCATGCTCTGCCGTCCTGCAGGCCCGCATTGGGGGGTTTTCACGTGCTCGTAACAGCCTTGTGACGCAGGTGCCGCCCTTGGCCCTTCACTTCCCATGCTTCTGGGGATGCTTGCTCTCGGGAACGCGGCCGGTAACAGTCGCCATCCCTCCGGCAGCTTGCTCGAATTGATTGCCCCCCCCGTTTGCATGTCATTGCATGCCGTTGCAACTTGTTGCGGGCCTCTTTTCAGGACTATTCTGACAAGCGCCACGCAGTGTGCAGCAAGTTGTGCAATGTGTGGCACCTACTGGAGCAGCCTCCCATCATCACGGTGGTGGCCCATCTCGAGAAGGTCCGGCTCTTGAACTTGAGTGCGCAGCTCATCTCAGTGGAAAGGCCCGCAATTTGCCGGAATCGCAGCCAAACCGACACATGACACGTTGCTAGATGTTGCTAGCAAACATTAGCAAACGTCAAGCTGAGAAGCGAGACTCGAGCTCGAACCTTTGGGGCGGAAAGCAAGGCAGACCAAAAGCGCCAGGCTTTTGGAGACCGAGACGGAATCTTGGCGCTTCCGCTGCATCTGGGCCATGCGATGCCATGCGTCAGCCCTGAATCCTTGGCTTGGCGTTGAACGACGATTCAAGGAGATGGCAACCTCAGCCTCCTGACGTAGCATTCTACCAGCTGCTTTGCGGGAATCATAGCATGCTCACTCTGGGCAGTTTCGCATACAGGCCCCACCGCTATTCTTTATTATTATCATTCTGCCTTCTCCTCCGCTCTTTCCTTCTGTCCTCCTTTCCTTCCTTCATTTGTTAGGTTATCTTTCCTGGTTCCTTCCTCACCCTGTTCATTCTTTCCTCCCTTCCTGCTGTGATTCTTGGTTCTTTCCCCCCCCCGCTCTCTCCCCCTCTCTGTCCCTCTCTCTCCGGTTAAAATCACACGGTTGTTTCCTACAAAGTGCTGTTGTTATCAAAAGCAGTCAAGACTGTTGTCTGCATAAATCTACTTGTCCATGGGGCACGCATGCAGTAAGACTCAAGGCCCGCGGTAGTGCACACAATGCGCATCAAGCAAGTAGGGTACCCTGTACATTGACATCTCCCTCCTCTCTCTCGCTCTCTCTCTCTATATTTCTGTCTTTCTGTCTTTCTTTCTTTCTTTCTTTCTTTTTTTTCTCTCTCTATTTCTGTCTTTCTTTCTTTCTTTCTTTCTTTCTTTATTTTTTTTCTCTCTATATTTCTGTCTTTCTTTCTTTCTTTCTTTCTTTCTTTTTTTCTCTCTCTCTCTATGTCTGTCTTTCTTTCTTTCTTTCTTTCTTTCTTTCTTTCTTTCTTTATTTTTTTTCTCTCTCTATTTCTGTCTTTCTTTCTTTCTTTCTTTCTTTCTTTTTTCTCTCTCTCTATTTCTGTCTTTCTTTCTTTCTTTCTTTTTGTTCTCTCTCTATTTCTGTCTTTCTTTCTTTCTTTCTTTTTTTTTCTCTCTCTATTTCTGTCTTTCTTTCTTTCTTTCTTTCTTTCTTTCTTTCTTTCTTTGTTTCTTTTGTTTCTCTCTCTCTCTCTATTTATGTATTTCTTTCTTTCTTTCTGTCTTTCTTTCTTTCTTTCTTTCTTTTTTTTCTCTCTTTCTTTCTTTCTTTCTTTCTTTCTTTCTTTCTTTCTTTCTTTCTCTCCTCTCTCTCTCTCTCTGTCTCTGTTTGTCTCCACTGCTCCTTGGTGTCGCTCTCTGCTTTTCGTTTGCTTGTCTCAGCGTTGTGGTGCGCTTTGCTTCCCTGTCGTTCCGTCCAAGGCTCAGCAGCGGCTCCACCGGCGTGCCAAAGTGCATCCAGATCGCCCACCGAGGCGACGCGGACGCAGCACTCCGACTCTTTATCGACGCGTTCGATAGGATGGGAACTAGGGCGTCACTGGGGGGTTCATCCGATTTCACTCTCGCTGCGCGGTTGATTCAGCGACAAGAAATAACGGTGCCACATGATGCCCCCTTTGGCCCCACATGGCGAAACCGGTGCTCAGCACAAACTCTCCAAGCTTGAATGAAAAGCTGTTACATGTGACCGACGTTCGTCATCGTTCGCTCGGGTACCGAAGCCAGGGGTTGTGGCGCACATCCAGGGGGAAGCGCAGTTCTGCGGATTTGGGCCGGCAGACGTCCACGTGAACTTCTTACCCTTGGACCACGTTGTTCCCATTCTGACAGCACCTCAGCGGCAAGCGGGCGACTTGCATTGAACACATTGGCTCATTGGGTTGGCCGAAGCAAAGGCATGCGGGGCAGCTCAGGGGAAGCCAAGATAGACCATACTGTTTCCACAGACCTGTTACAGTTTACAGCTGGCGGGGGCATGTTTACGCTAATCTGTCCTGATTGTGCTTTGCAGGCATATGTACCTAAGCCGTGGTTTTGCGTGTTTGACGTCTTTTCGTTGTTGTTGTTTTTTTCTCCTCTAGTGCTCCTCTAGCGCTGCTCTAGTGATCCTCTAGTGATCCTTTAGTCACACTCCAGAGATCCTCCAGTGATCTTCCGGTGCTCCTTTTGTGCTGACACTCTACAACTAGCTGGCCAGAACCTCTAAATAACTTGCGCGCACCCCACACATTCCTCTTGTGCCTCTACTGCTCCTCCGCAGATCCTTTAGAATCCTCTAGTGCTCTGCTAGTGATCTTCGCGTGATCCTCTAGTGCTCCTCTAGTGCTACTCTAGTGCTCTAGTGATCCTCCAGTGATCCTCTAGCGCTCGCCTAGTGATCTTTTAGTGATCCACCAATACTCTTCTAGTGATTCTCCAGCGCTCCTACTGCGGCCACCCCACAGATTCCTGATTGCATTTTGCATTGGATGCTCCAACTTTGCCTGGCAGCCAAGTGTTTGCAAGGCACCGCGCTCATCGATTGGGCCCCTGTTCAGTATGCATCGCTGCGCCTCTGCATTTCATGGCCCCGCCTCCAACGCGCCAAGCAGAAGTAACTAGAAGCTGGCTTCATCAACAACATCAGCGGGTGGTCGCCAGCAAACGGCACCGGCGACGGGAACAAGCTTTCCTCATGTTGACTGGCCTAGGCAGTGCTTGGAGCCTCTAGGATCCTTTAGTGGCTTGGCCGCTTTCGCAAGGGCTCGTGTCACGGGTCAGGTGCACTGCTGCGATGTGTTCCACGGGTGCGAAGAGGTCCAGGCGGAGGTGGGCTACGTCTTGGCGGAGCCTTTGCGGTGGCTGCATCTGGTGGACCAGCACCGGGCCACGAGGACCTGGGCGCCCAATTTCGCGCCCGGAGCCGCAGTGCCGTGCCGAAGTCCGTCCAAAGTCCGAAGTTCGAAGCGCAGCTACCAGTTGCCGTGAGCGGGAGTCGAGTTTTAGGTTTAAGCTGGTGGCAGATGCTCTGCAGAAAGAGCTGGACAAGGAGCTGGACATAGACCTGTCCTGCTGCAAGTTTTGGATGAACGCTGGGGAGCTAGGGCCCAAGCATTCAGTGCATTCAGCGCCTCGCGCGGCGCTCTCACAGGCAGGTCACCATCCCTGTCTGCGAAGCCTTCTTGGAGCAGACTGCCAGATATGGGGTGCCGCGGAATTCCATGCAACCGTCCTTTGGCATGGCCGAGGCAGGCAGCGGCCTGGCCTGAATGGCATGCAAATGCGGCATGTTTGCACAGGCTTGCACGTGCATGACCTACAACAACGACTTTGCAGTGTGGCGCTCAGCGCGCGCTATGCTGATACTTGGCCATGGAGTTTCTGCTTCGCTTCCAGGCTGCCGCCGCCAGCCGCCTGGGCCGCTCAGCTTTTGTGAACCTGGGGCCTCCTGTGCCTGGCATTGAGATCCGCATCGCGAGCGAGGAGGGCGAGACCTTGGCGGAGGAAGAGGTGGGCCGCTTTCAGATTCGAGGCGGGGCATGCCGAATACACAGAGTCTGAGCCAAACTGGCGAGCAATTGGTGCTTAGCGAGGACCAGTGATTACGCCTGGCTATCTCAACAATGCGGAGGCCAATAGAGAAGCCTTTGTGGAAGGGGGCGATTGGTTCAACACCGGGGACGTTGGCTTCATCAAAGCTGGGTGCCTTTACCTCACTGGTTGGACCCTGAGCTGTGCCAGCCTTCGCATTGCCATTGGCAGACTTTGACACAGACTGACATTCTTTTACTAAGGCAGGGAGAAAGAGATGATCATCATCCGTGGTGCCAACTTTTATTGCTACGAGGCCATGTGTGGGCTGCACCTGCATCGCACTGGCTGCAATCGAGGTTGAGGATGTGGTGAATGCCATCGACCAAGTCACGCCGACCTTCACGGCGGCGGTGTCTACTCATGACCCCGCCGCAGGCACGGAAGGCTGGGCCCTTTCCGACTTCCGGCCGGCTGGGGTTTGGGCCATGGGCCGCATGGGCCACCGCATGTGCGCGGGCTAGGTCTGGCGATATTCTTCGTGCCTCGCGCGGCGGACTTGGAAGAGGCTTCATAGCGCTGGCGCCAAGCGCTGCGTGGCCGGATTGGCCCGGATTGGCAGGTGGGCCGCCAGATCCGCACCAAGCTCGTGCGCCACATGGGGCTGGCACCAAGCACAGCCCTCGAGGCATCTCACAGCCGACAAACGCGGCATGTTTGCGACGTGTTGCCCTGTGACCTGAGGCTTCGTGGTGGCGCTGCAAGAAGCAGAGTTCCCCAAGACAACCAGCGGCAAAATCCAGCGGAGCCAACTCAAGTACCTTGGCGCAGCGCATGGAACGCGAGGCATGGAAAACGGAAAGCAACTGAAAGTCGGAGCGACTCAGTGACTGAGGAAGGCGTTGCAGCAAGGTGCTTTTGAAGCCCGAGTGCAGAGAGTGTGAGCCAAAGAAAGAAAAAGCTTTTCGTGCCCTTGCAGCTTTCGCCTTGCAAAGTTGCGGAGTTAGATGAAAAGAGGAAGTGGGGATGGGTGAGGGTTGCCGCGTACCCAGGAAACTTGGGCAGGCAGGGGCGAGCTGGGGGATGGCAAGGATTACGTGTTGCCCACGAGTCGACGCAGGATGCGCAGCCGGGGCAGAGCCAAGGCCCGAGGGCATTGGCTCGGTTCTGCGCGAGAGTGCGGCGTGAGGCGAAGCTGATCGTTGTGCTTGGCCCTGAGTGGCTGAGTGACTGAGTGACTCACCGACGCAGATGTCGAATGTGTGGAGAATTGAGATTGCGAGTTGCTGAAGTTGCTGACTGTGCCAGGTGCTGAGCAAAGCAAGGGCGAGGGCCTTGAGGGCACTTGAGGGGGCAGGCGCGAGATTGCAAATGCCGTGGAGGCATTGGCTTTGCAGCTGGGACCCCAGACGGCTAAACGTTCAGCATAAGTTAGCCATAGTTAGCCTATGCTCTCCTTTTCCTCACGGAGTTGGACAGGAATGAGCTGCTTGCCGCCTTCTCTGCTGGCAGCTCAGTTGATTTTGCTGCCACCTTGCGCACATCTGCACAAACCAGTACGAGCCCCACGCGGATACACGCATCCATCACCCCCGATCGCAGAGGCCCCTAGGCCCCTGCCCCCCCACCCCTCCCCAGCAGAAAAGGTTTGGCTTCGTTCATTGAGTGATTGATTGATTGCTTGATCGGTTGCTGGCCGTTTGCTTGCTTGATTGACTGATTGGTTGGTTGATTCGTTCATTCCTTCATTCATTAGTTCATTAGTTCATTAGTTCATTCATTCATTCATTCATTCAGTTCAATTCAGTTCAAACCAGTTCAATTCAATTCAATTCAATTCAATTCATTCATTGGTTGCTGGCCCCCTCCCCATCCCCTTCCTGCTTTCTTTCTTCATTGATAAATTCATTGACAGATTGCTTGGCGCGAGCACGCCCCTCCCTCCTCCCCCGCCCATCCCATATCCCATACCCCAGTCTCTTGCGTCACGCAGCTGCCCGGGAACCTTGGCACGAGTGGCCGAGTCCGCGCGCTTCCAGAAGAAGCTGAACGAACTAGATCGAGCCAGTGCCCCATGGCCCTGCCCATACCCCTCGCAATCCTCGGCAATCCTTGCACTTTTGCACTTTTGGCTTGCGCGCGCCAGGAATGCGATGTGAGCGCCTCAGATGCATTTCTTTGGCTCAGTCAGAAGAGTATGCGGCCAGGGCAAGTCCTACCGCGCGGCACTGCGCTTGGAGTGCGGCTTCCCCTCTCATCCCATCAAGCCATCGGTTTGCAGCTTCCCAGCTTCCCCTCTCGTTTTGGTCAGTCGCCGTGAGGCCTTCCGAAAGCTCGTCCGGCGGGAGCAGCTGCAGATCATCCCCAGGCCCGGCATGCGGCTTGCGCACACGCGTCACACGTCCCGCACCGTTGCACACGTCGCGCGCGAGGTACGGTTTTGACGACAGCGATGAGGGTGTGGGTGACCCCAGCAAGAAGGGAAGAGCTGCGAATGCAAGCCACATGAGGGCCACATGTTGTGAGCCTTCGAGTTGTCTTTGTTGATCTGTCTGAGCCTCATTCCAGCCTCCTTTCGGTGAGGCCCAGAAAGTCAACTTTTTGTCCTTCCCAGCCCAAAACCCTCTCCACCGGGATTCCACCGATTGCTGCGTCCCAGATCTCACAGGTTGAGGAGATGCTCAGGGCATTCCAATGCTTCCAGGAGGAGATTCCAAGTTCCCAGGTCCTTGCCCAGGGCAACTCGAATCGAATCAGGATCCCGACATCTACGTGAATTCAGCTGCCATTGAAGAAGCGTTGCACCTGCAGCAGGCCAAGACCAGGCAGGATGCCAAGCGAACTGCGCCCATGCCCGACTGACCCGAGTGACTGCTCTTGGCGCAGTTGCCCGGATGCCTTTGGCCTGCGTCGAGGTGCCGGTCAAACTTGTTCTTCTTCTTTTGCTTGCAGTCCGTAGCATCGCGCATGTAGCATCGCATGCGCGTGCCCAGTTGAGAAAGTCGACTGCAAAACGTTTGTGCCTGCCTCGTACCATCTCGTAGCTGGCACCAAAAAGTCGCCATCCGGATGAGGCAGTGCAACTTCTGCGAGCACAGCTGGTGGCCTTTAGCCACCCGGCCTTCCAGAAATCCATCCGAGCTTTGAAGGCCAAGGCCGGGGCTTTCGAATGGAAAATCGAAAGCCGCCGATCGCCTGAGTCACTGAGGCAACGCCAGAGGACGGGTTCTACCATTTGCCAGGCGGTCAAAAAAGGTCAAAAAGCCAACAAGGTGATGCGCTCTGTCCGGAGCCAGGCCGCGCCAAGCTCGCTTTGGAGGTGCAGAAGCTGATCCTTCCCAGGCACGGCTTTGCGGCTTTCACGCTGCATCCCGGGATCCCGGACCGCGGCGCGGCGGCGCGTCCCCAGGTTCGGCTTTGAAGGGTCTCGCGAAGGCGTCTGCAATTGCAACCGTTGCAGAGGTGCGTGAGTTTTGCGGCGAGGCGTGCAGGCCATGATTGCCCACTGCTCGCAGTTTGCCACTGACGGCGAGGCACACTTGCCCGTGCAACTGGCTGCTTGCCGATTCGCCAATGTTTGCTCCACCTGGACCCAGGATGCTTTGATTTTGCCAGATGGCTTTCAGAGCGGCAGCAAACCGACCCACCGCTTGTTGAGGTGGCCGTTCTACTTGACAGCATCAACAGCAGGCACCGGACGCCTTGCGCCGCACGGTGCGCATGTGCGCTCGCATCGAGGCTGGGCATGGAGGACTCTGCCTGCCGCCGGTTCCGAGAGATGGCCGTGAAGCCTGCGCCCTTTTCTACTGAGTGTCCGGTCGTTACGTCCTTTGTTCAGCTCAACCGATTCAAACGAGGGGACATAGCGGAGATGAGCTTTCCCCAGAGCCCGTTTGCTAGGGTCAGGCCCTCAAGGGACTCAAGGGACTCAAGGGACTCAAGCTTGAGCTGGTCAGCTGGTGCTTGCTTCTTCAGCCAGGCCTGAGGCATGAGGCCGTGGAATTGCTGGGTCCCCGGAGTGGTCCGTTGGCCTGGCAGTTTCCTTGCGGTGAGCTGGGCAAACCCCGGGTAACGAGGGCCAAGCGTGAGCATCTCAGGCTGTACACATGGCTGCTTGAGCTAAAAATGCAGAACATGCAGAAGCAGATGCCACGGCCGTTGAGGCATTTTTAAGCGCACAAGGCCTGGCATGTTCTGCGCATGGGACCCAAGGGGGCCGAATTAAAGCTGCACGATTTAAGCCATGCAAAGTTTGACGGGCGCATCGGGTGTGCAGCCCGGTCTTTGTGTGGCACAGTGACTTGCCGGTGATGTCATGCTGCGGCACACCGAGATGGAAGGCGCTTGGAGAGCACCAACCTGCAAGGCAGAGAGCGAACCAGAATTTTCAGGCATAGAACATCATAGAATCCATTGTCTCTGGAAGTTGGGACATTCACGGAATGTTCGGTACTGTCTTATGGGTGCAGTACAGAGTTAGCCGCCTCTGAATGCCCAATACTCTCGGCCCGTCCACCCAGGTGCCCAAAAAAGGCAGTTTGGCCGAGCTCTTTCCATGTATTGTCAGTGTTGCGTCAATATGTGTTCATGGTTCCACGGATCCTTTGGGCTTTGTGAGTGGCCAGGTGTGCATAGAGAGCCTGGCTTGCTAGGCAGATCAGAGCATGGCGAATGCGGGCAAGTAGAAAAGTAGTAACTTAGTGACGCTCGGGCCTGCAATGGCCTCCGAATGCCCGTGGATCGAATGCCTCGCCTGGCCAATTCAGAAGCGACCATTGTTTCACACCGATTCGGATTTCGGATGGGGTGGGAGTGTGTGCCCATGCCCCGACGGCGGAGCTGGCTTGCAACCTGCCGGAAGAGCGACCCAGTTTTGCTGCTTGCCTCGCGTGCGATGGAACCTTTGAAGCTTCTGGGCGGAATGCAGTCCCCAAGGTGGATTCTGATTGGGAGTTTGTGCATCCCGATGGACACACACACACACATATATATATATATATATAAATATATTTATATATACACATATATGTATATATACATATATTGGATGCTTTTGTCCCGGGGACTGCATACCTCCGTTTGTGCAGTCCTGGCGTGAGCGCCGATTTGAACTCAGCGCCCCAGACTGAGCTCCTGCACGTCCTCAACAGCAATGTTACGAACGCAGGTCGGACTGGCAGGGGCAGCAACTTTTCACGCAACACGTTGGCGTTTCACGCCAATCAGGACGCCGACCGGTACAGCAAAGCGTGATGCCTGGCAAGGGTTTTTTGTCCAATTCAACTCATTTGTTGGATGCGTCTTGCCTCATTCCTGGTGTTGTGGGCAACCTGGTGTGATGTGTCCGCAGCTTCGAAAGTTCCACTTTGTGCACCGCATGCGCCCGAACTTCGCTGCGGGTGACACATGCATAGTGCACAATCTCGGAGTTGGTATTTAGCTCAAGTTGCATGCGGCGCAATGCAGGTAGTTGCCAGACCGCTTCATTGTCCAAACATTCCACTTCAAAGAATACCTGGCCATTGAATCCCCGCGCCGGCGCGGCTGATGGAGGGTTGGACAGTGGAATGTTCAAAGTGATGCCTGGCTGCAAAGCCGTCCGCCAGATCAGGAGTCAAGGAGGGTCAAAGTTCGCAAGTCACTGTGCTTTGCGCGAGGCTGGCCAGCAAGGAGAGCGTGGAGATCGATTTGAGCAGTCAAGAAGACCCAAAGCCAACCGTCCTTGAGAGCGACGACGAAGTTCCTGAAGTGGTGTCCTTGCCGGCTTTGTCACCGCGCAAACGATGGAGTTTCGCACGCCGGTGCCGAAGACACTCTGACAGAAGAGGGCACTCAGGCGAAGATGTCCCAAGCGCGAAACATTTCCTTGATTTCCATGTCAAGAAATGAAGTCATTGCGGAACAGAAGGGCACGCAGTGCAACTCTTCCGGAAAGGCTTTTGCACGTGTTTCGGCGCAGGTGCAGACTGGATCTACCCAGCCTGGCCCGGTGGGCGGCGCAGCAACGTGGATTTGGTTGAGAGCCAGCTCATTCAGACCAAGGCCAAGATCGAGGCGCCTTATCGGATGTGTTTTTAAAAAGGCTTGGTTGTTGCCATTTGCTTAGCCGCTGAACCCTTGCATGCGCCTTGCCTGGCTCTTAAATGGGGAAAAGTACGGAACAAACAACACCCCCGACTCTCAATTTAGGCACGTGGCGCAAATGATGATGGCAGGCGTCCAACTGATTCCAACTGCACCCGGAATTAGATTCTGCAGTTGCCATTCAGCACTTACGTACGAGCAAACAAAAGCACCCGCCCGCATGAACACCTGCAGGCCCAGCAAAGACCACGTGCGCAAGTTGCAGAAAGGTCTACGCCGCAGACAACCGTGGAAGAAGCATTTGCCCGATCTGCAAGCATGCTGGCCCGTTTCCCCATAGACGTCCAAGATCTTCCAACTAGCCAGTGCGCCCGATCAACCATCCCACAAAGGCGGAATGATGTGCATGAGCATGCGACGCTGCGAGCGAGGACGACGATGATGAGCACGGCGAGGTCCACAGCGTGCTTTTCCGTCGCAGCTCCTTGCTGCCGGAGGATTTAGGCGCAGACAAAGTGGGAACCCTCGAGTTTCCGCCGTAGAGTCTTCGCTTAGGGTTTAGGATGGTTAGGCTAGGGATGTTGTGGTTAGGTTTAGGGGAAAGGATCATAGGCATGCGAGCACCCAAACAAGCCCAGTGACTCACCCGGCCGAAACGGTTGATAGCTCAGTCGACAAGGAGGGCAAGCCACAAGCCACAGCCCTTGCAGATGAGCTAGAGATAGAGTACGTGTGTGCGCAGGTACGAATCATCCCGATGCACTCTGCGAGCCGCAGGCAATTCGTGACACCATGCCAGTGCCCTTCCAAGCGCAGGCCTCGAGCTGGGTTAGCATGCTGGCGGTGCTGTGCCCACACAGCATGTCACTCGGGATGGCAGGATGAAGTGCGGATCCCGCATCGACTCGTGCAAGGCTTTCTTTCTTCACCACAACTGGAGGCCTTCACAAGTGCCCGTTCCGTTGATCTAAGTTGAGTTTGCAGGCAGTGGCACTTGCAGCGCGCCGGTTTTGCCAACGCCTCACCACGGGCGCCAAGTGTGGCTTTCTGCTGGGGGACGGCACTGGCTGCGGCAAAGGCTGAGAATGGCAGAATGGCTGAGAGCTGTTTTTCTCATGGCCCGCGTTTTGCCATATTTTGCATGTCTCGCGTGACTCACTCCGCGTTCTCCGTGCAGGCCGCTGCATTTCTGCACTGATTTTGGACCAGTGGAACCGGGGCAGCCGACGTCACGTGTGGATTTCCGCGACCACAGACCTCTACCAGGATGCGGTACGAGACCTCCAGGCGCCGAGCTCGAAGCTCGAAGCCATTTCGATTCGAGCCTCCAGCTGGGGCTCTAAGGATCTGAACACGGGCATCGCAATTTGCAACCTGGCACGGGTGAAGGTGACCGGAGAGCTGGACGATGACAAGACTGACCGTGAGCTTGCAAAGCTGGGCAAGACCAAGGCCCGGCTTGCTATGTCAGGTTTTTGAGCGTGCCCAAACTGGAGACCAGAAACGGCCAACTGAAGATTGGCCTGGATTTGCCAGGATGGGGTGCTTTTCCTGACGTACTCGCTGCTTGTCTCTGCAGGACCCTATTGACTGTTGCGATATCTTTCTAATCTACAAGATTCTGCCAGGACGCAGCGGGATGTCAAGGTACAAGCAACTTCTGGCGTGGCTGTGTCGCTATGAGAAGGATGGCAGCGGCCTGCTAGTGCTGGACGAAGCCCACAAGGCGAAGAATCTGGAAAGCTCACGGTGCGCAGCGCTGGTGGAAGACTTGCAAGCCATGTGCACCAACTGCCCTGTGCTCTATGCCACTGCCACCGGGGCTACGGAGGTGTCCCACCTGCAGTACATGGTGCGCTTGGGCTTGTGGGGGGTGGAGGACCGCCCTGACCGGAATCCTGACCGGAATCCTG
Source organism: Effrenium voratum (assembly GCA_963377175.1). Classification (NCBI taxonomy): domain Eukaryota; class Dinophyceae; order Suessiales; family Symbiodiniaceae; genus Effrenium; species Effrenium voratum. Next base: position 116,152 of record CAUJNA010000141.1, on the reverse strand, counting down.
ACCGGAATCCTGACCGCGACCGGAATCCGAAGCCGCCGTTTCCCAACTTCGCGTCCTTCCGGAAGGTCGTGGAGAAGGGCGGCGTCACGGCCATGGAGCTGGTGGCGGTTCAGCTGAGGCTCTCGGGCTCGCTCTCCTGCCGCTCCCTGGGCTTCGAAGGCACCAAGTTCGAGCTCTGCACCGCCACGCTGGGGCAACCCGAGATCCAGCAGACGCTTGTCAAATAGCCAGCCCAAAGCGCCGCAAAACCCAAAACGGGCCAAGCACTTGAAGCACTTGAAGCACTTGAAGCACTTGAACTCCATGCGCGCTACGTGCGTAGGTACGACGCTGCATCTGATCTGTGGAGGGACTTGCGACAGCACATGGAGCTGCTCCAGGACATGGACATGTTCAGGGACGATCTCAGCCGCAGACTCCTGGAGTCCCAGTTCTGGGCAGCACAGCAGCGCCGCTTCGCTTCCAGCTGCATACGCTTATGGCCTTCCTGTGCCTTGAAGGGCCCAGAAGATACGTAGAGAATCAGAAAATCAAGCCAAAAGCACGCAAGTTCGGCAAGCCAGATGCTTTAGCATTTTTCGATGTCAGCCCTTCCTTTCATTCCTACCCATGAGAGGCAGACGCTGATGAACTTGATGTTTTGTTATGTCAGGACGGCATAGCAATGAGACTCTCCCACTTATGTCGATGCACTTCAAGGTTGCGTTCTGGCTCGGGGCACTTTTGGGTCAGATGTCAGAAGTCACGCGTGTGGCGGCCGGCCAAAACCTGAGCTGAGGCTTCTTTAAGGGCCTGCTGGTAGCGGGGAAAGTGCAGAAGGCCGTGGAACTGGCACAGCTGGTGCGGGCCAAAGAGAAGCGGGACGCAGTACTCGCAGCATAGGCATAGGCTTGTGGGTCATATGAGTCATATGAGCCAGATGAGCCAGATGGGACATGTGGCAGTTGAGGCATGTTGAGGCATGTTGGCATGAGACATGAGTCACCGCATGCTGAAGGCTGCGAGACATTCTGAGACAGGTTTAAAAAACATCTTCTCGCATGCTGTTGTGTCACGGCGTGTGCTGCCGCCTGCAAACTTGCCTCGACATAGCATAGTTGTTGGATTAGACGCTGAGCGCACAGGACGAGTTTTGCGAAGCATCAGAGCTGCCAGTGCTTTCTTTCGTATTTGCAAGTTGTGTTTTGCAAGCTGCAAGCGGGAGAACTCGTCGTGGTGTGAGGGCATGTTGGGACATTTGGTGGAACATGTTGGAACATGTTGCGGCACGATGCAATTGAAACATGTTGTTGAGGGGCATGCTGATCCATGCTGGGGAGTGGCGATGCATGTTGCTGGGGCACGTTAGGACTGAAAGCATGTTGATATGCCGAGGAACATTTTGACATCCTAGGTCATGGTGCTGCGAAAGGTTAAGGCGTGTTGAGGCGTGCGGGTAGCTGGAGCAAGTGAGGCATGAGGCATGTTGAGTCATGTTTCGCCAAGGCATGTCAGGCATGATGAAGTAGATTCCAGCAGTTTGAGGCATGTTGCTGAGGCTGTACAGCACGGAGAGGCGGTGGTCCTGTCCCTGTGGACGACCAATGAGGCAGCCATACAGAGGCATGGGTGCATTGCTCAGCGCTTGGCCTTCTCCTTGCTCATTGCAGGGCAGGCCTCTCCGACACTTTTGCCTCCGGCCCTGAGCTGACCTTTGAGCAGCATCTCGGGTGGCGAAGGCTGTTGAGACCTCGCAGGTCCAAGGTCACGCGTCGTTCCATTGCCCAAGGTACGTGCAGCAGCTGCCGACGTCCAAAGGCGGCCAGGCCATTTGGCGCCATTTGGCCATTTGCAAATGCACCGAGGGATGGGCTCGCGCGGGCCGGGGTAGGAGATGGCCTGGGCATTTGCCGCTGCAGATGACTTGGTGCGGCGGGTGCGAGCATTGAAGCTGCAGCTTGGAATGGTTTGGTTGGGCAATGTGCGGACGTTGCTGTTTGAGAATTTCCTGGGGTCTGCTCATGTTTGTCACTTTCTCTGCCGGAATGACCGCAGAACTTGCAGTGCCACGTTGCAAGCCGAAGGGTGGCTGGCCAGGCCTGCAATCCGGCAACGAACTTCGAACCCTGCAAGCCCCTCCCAAAGTGTTCGGCCCCTTGCGCTCCTTTTTCCCGTTTTTGGTATCAAAACGCAAGGATAAAAGGACCAGCCAAGGCCACCAAATCCTTTGGACGACTTGATCGACCGATTGGGTGGGCCTTCCTGCGTGGCGGAGATGTCTGGCCGCTCACACTGCAGCCTCAAGGAGCGAAAGGCAAAGCCAGGCGTTCGACGTTTCGACGTATACTTTCCTTTGCTTTACGCTTCTGACATCTGACTTTCATTCCATCGCCCCGAGTTGAGCCCTGTACAAGTCTTACAGGACCCCACTGGCACGGTCAAGCAGCTGCGCCGCGGGCCGGGAAGCCAAAGCCGCAAAAGAGCGAGGGAGCTTTCAAGCCGCGACCGCGGGGACCGCGGGGCCGGGGCTTCGGTGAACGTGGCGGAGCAGCGCGCCTTCCAAAGTGGCGCCAAGACCTGCGCCGTGATCACGGAGGCCGCCTCCGCCGGCATCTCGCTCCACAGCGACCGCAGGGAGCTTCGTCCAGGCGCATCGCAACGAGTTCGATTTCACACTCTTTCCGTCACTGGAAAAGGATGGAAAAGGAAAATTCAGATCGGAATCAGCTTAGGAGCTCCCGAGCCGCGGCGGCGGCACATGATTTGTCTCGAGCTGCCTTGGGCTGCCGACAAAGCCGTGCAGCAGCTGGGGCGGGTGCACCGCTCCAACCAGCTCTACCCACCAAAGTTTACCTGCATTGCCCCGCGGACACATGAGGTTTGCGCGAACCAAGCATGTTGATTGTTTTTGGTTGTTGTTTGTTGCTTTTACGTGTTTTTTTCCTTCTTATTCCGGGTGCTGGCCGCCTTTCAGGTTACGGACTTGGCTGGGGAGGCGCGCTTCGTGTCCGCGGTGGCGAAGCGCTTGAAGCAGCTGGGCGCCATGACCCGGGGCGACCGCCACAGCGGCCAGGGCGTCGAGAGTCCGGAGAGAGACCGGGGAGAGACCGGGGAGAGACCGAGAGATTGGGAAGAGACCGGGGAGATGGGACGATACGGCAAAACGCCCGAAGGAACTGTTCGAACTGGACCGAAGGAACATTCTGGGCGCAGGTAGTTAGCAGTTTCCATGTCACGGCGTGTTTCTTTCTCCAAGCGTTGATTCCTCTTCAGCCATCGTCCTCGGCGGAAATCATACGTCTTCCTAGGGAGGGTGCGGTGGAAGGCGCCAACGCGAGGAACACACCCAAGCAGTGAGAAAGCCGCTTTCGGGACCCATGACGGCACTTTACTGGACTGGCCTCCAATCTGTGAGCCAAGCGTGCCACTGGCCTTGAGCACTTAGGCATGTTGCATTCTGAAGGGATGACTGAAAGGAGCGCACAAACAACTACAATTGATTGATCGGCAGGAAGGTCTTCAGCGGAGGCGAGTGACGCCAAGGTGAAAAGGCAAATTTGGAAGCCGCTGCCAAGCCACACGTCACGAGTGCAGGACTAGGCGAAGGAAGCGCAGCGCCAGTCGGACCTCGAAATTGAACCGACGGCAGGGTGCAAACAGATGATATCTAAAATTATCTAAATGATTGTCTAAATGTCTTCAAGCCCAATGTGCAGCCCCAAGGCCGCAAGTGTTCACGCGTTAGATCCATAGCTGCCCTGCAAGCCAGAAGCTAAAATCGAGGCTGAGTGCGTGCACAAAGATCGCAAACAATCAGGACGGCCATGGACGGCCAGAAGGACCACGAAAAACAACTTGAGCGCATGTTGACCATTGATGAAAGGTATCAGTGTCATTCGAATGTGCAGGGCTGAAGCATGTGCCTAGTAAGGGAAGACACTTTCAAAACGCGCGCGTTGATACCTAACACTCACGCAACGCTCCGTGCTCCAATGCGTTCTTCGGCATGACCGTGGCGTGTGTTTTAGCATGCGTGGCATGTTTAGCCACAACAGTGCTTTGCTGCTCCTTTGGGGCATTTTCTTTTATTTGTGTTCCAGGCACCTGTCGTGTTTGCGTCCAGTCTTGCAGCGCGGCCTTCCTGCACAGAGCTTCAGAAAAGTGACTGTGTGGATGAGGTCGAGCGGGTGTTCGCTTGGACGGTGGACGTGCTCATGGGGTCGGGTGCGGGTGTTGTTTGGGCGGTGAACGTTTCTGGTTGACGACAACTGTAGACAGGCTTGTCTCATCTCAGTTCGCCCACTTTCTCAGAGGGAAAAGGTAGAGAATAGAGCGAATAGAGCGAATAGATAGAGAGGGAGGCAGAGAATCAGAGAGGTTTTTGCCGAATGTGCCGAATGCCCCTGGAGGCTTTGGTTCCCGTGGCGATGCTTTCGGCTTCGGGCACATGGACCTGATGAGTGGCCCATACGGGCCAGCTGCCCTGTCCAAAGCAGCTCGCCAGCACCAGCCACTCCCGTTCGCCAGGCATCCCACACGCCTCACTTTTGAACCCCCCGTAAAACATGCCCACAAATTGCACCGTTCAAAGGCAAAAAAAAAGGACCTTGAAAATTCAAGGGGTTCTAACTTCCAATAAAGAGGGGAAAAGCGATTTACGAAATTGACGGCGAGGTGCTAGAGGCATGCAGTTTGGGGTGCTGGTGCAGGTGCTGTTTTGGGGCACTGGCGCAAGTGCTGTTGGAAGTGCTGAATGGCTTGCGTCGCCTTTGGGGCCTGAGGCCCGCCCAGGTCAAGGGCGCAATCCTCGACCTGCTTTATGCTATTGGCCTATGCTGGCGGAAGCAAGGCATCCCCTGGTGAATAACGCTCATAATCCGTCTTGAGTTGCTTGATCATATTTTTCTTTGTGACAACCTCCTGGCGCTGCCGGCCTTTCTGGAAGCGGCAGAACCGTCAGAATCTTCCGCCTGCAGAGACACCATTTCATGGCAGCAGTACGTTAGACTGATCGGCGCAAGCTCGCTTCCTTTTCGCTCACTCACTCGCTCACTCGCTCGTTTGCTTTGAACTCACTTACTCACACTCACTCTCACACACATTAGGGTAGCCCGTGTGGACACTCAGGCATCGAAATAGCGCATTCATTTGGCAGGGAACATTGACCGTCAAGCTTTCCGCGCAAGCTACGAAAGTGGTGTTATCCAGTCCTTTAGCTGCCATGTTTGCACAAGAAGGGTGAACTCAGACATTTTGGGAGTTTCGTGTGGTGGTGTTGAAGGTTATCTCGCATCGCACGTGATTCTCATATTCCACATGTCAAACGAGTGAGGGCGGATTGCGGGTAGAGCATGTAAGGATTAAGCAACACAAGAAACAGGTTGGGAGCGGCTGCTTGAAGAAGCACTCGCGCAAGTTTTCAGGACAAATATGCTTACGCCTGAGAATATCGAGCAAATCAAAATGACAATGCCTTGGCATAGCTGGCTTTAAGGGACAACAAAGTTGTCAGGATCGTGTGAGTCTGAATGTCAGTTCGATCAAAAGGGGTCCCCAAATATGGCACGCGCTCACTGCATTGAGGCACTCTGTGATGTGACGCAGCAGCAGACACAGCTGTCACTCGGTCTGAGCAAATGGCCTGGAGGTGCCTTGGCCATGGAGAATGGCTCATGTTGCCTCGCATTTGTTTGTCCGCTTTGTACTTGTGGGACAAGCGCCCCGTGGCAGAGCTCGAGTCTCCGATTGCCGACAAAAGTTTGGTGAAAAGTAGTCGTGCGGAGTTGAAGTGGACTTGCCCGAGCGCGTGGCCTGGATGCTAACAGCCTTCCCGCTGTTCTGAAGCCTCAGTGTAAACCTGTGACACGACGCACAGATGTTAGCAAAACGTAGGTGAGCCGTACCTTCATTGAAGGTGCCCAGGCCCGGATCCGAGGCTGGAAGGAGTTTGCGGAAGCGGCCTTTGTGGCGGTGGAAGCGCAGCAGGTTTTCATGGGCTACTGGGCAGCAGGTTCCGAAGCGAAGTGGCTGGTCGTGTAGCTCAGGCCGAGACCAGGATGGGAAGAGCTTGCGGCGGTTTCTGAACCGCGTTCTCGGCATGCCCTGCCGGGTGCAGGCACGGCGCATGGCAAGCCGCTTGGCTAGTGTTACCTTTGAGATTTGAGGATGGTCTTTGCGAGCTGCTCGCCGGCCACGTCGCTCGCATGGAAGACGCCGACCGCCGGGATGGCTTGCTAGACCGGGGCGTGGTGCTCCTGGGCGCAAATCTGTGACACGCAGCATTCAGCATGCGGAATGATGCGGAATGATGCGGAATGCGGAATTGCGCCTGACCACTTGCAGGTCGCTCAACCAGAATGGCCGCTGGGGCAAGCTGCACAAAGTCTCTGAGCTGCGAGCAGACCCCCTTCCAGGTGCGCACGTGTTCCAGATGCGTTGTGTTGCGCGGCGTGTGGGTCATGCGAGTCATGCGGTTCAGTGTGCTTCGAGAGGTGTGGCTTAAGGCCCGGCCAAGTCCGTGAGCTCCCCTGAATGGGTGCATAAGTCTCGTTGCACGCGCGAGACATGCGTTTGGACACACTTGGACGACGCACGCAGGTCTACATTTGTTTGTCATGTATATTTTGTGGGTATAGAATGAACCATATACACACATAAGTATATATCTAAGCTTTTCCCAGACCTACCTTTTGGTTGCCTCTCCAGTGCACGATTTGCCCATCTGAGACTGAGGAACGATCTCTCCACTAGGACCAGGACCAAATGAGACTAGAACCCAGGATCTCTCAACTGGGACTAGGACCAAACTAGGACCAAACGAAAAGGCCTCAGATTCTTACAAAAGTTGAACTTCAAGTATTTCCTGTGTAATGTCCTGTGTACTTCTAATTATTGCAGTGAGCTAGGGAGCAACCTAACACTAGAGCCAAGGATCTCACCTAGGACCAAACTAGGACTAGACCATTTAGCTCTACTTCTTATAGCATTTGGATGTCAAGTATTACATTCTGCTGCAAAGGAAGTCCTGTTAAATATTTGGTTTGAAACAGAAAAACCAATGGTTTATATTCCAACTTAACCTGTAAATCATGACTGGATATTTTCCTTTTTAGAATTCTACTGTTCAGCTAGCAGTTGCATAGAACTTGATTTATATATTAACTACAACTCATAAGGAACTTCCTTTGTAATGTCCTTTACACGTTCTATATATTTCCGTAAGCTAGGACCATACTAGGCCTAGAACCAAGAATCCAGGGCAAGCTTTTCCAGGGAATCTTGAGTCTTGAGCCATGCCCGATTTAGATTAACTCGGTTTAAATTGGTTTAAATCAAGCCTGAAGCTTCCAGAACGTCCTGGGAAATGCTTCTTTTCATTGCCCTCCCCAAATCCCAGAAATAAATGTAGAAAACACTTCAAATACCAGTGAATTCTTCAAAAAGGTAGGTAAAAGGGAGGTCCCTGGAAGGGGTTCCATCTATATATATATATAATATATATGCATGATATAGACAAACATGCAGGCAATGTCGTATGCCACAGCTAGGAGACTTGGTACTGCGGGAGCTGCGCCTGGAGCGGGGCCTGGGTTTCACAGCGGCGACGCAGCTCCTTTGTGCCCGGCAGGACAAGGACAGCGGGAGGCGAAATGGCGAAATGGCCTTGCCGCGATGCCCTTTGCAGGAGGAGCTGCAAGGCTTCTACTTGCGACCGGCTTGTGGAGAGGTCGTGCTGGCACTAAGACGCCGCAGTGACCAAGCCTGCTATCAGCTGCTTTGCCAGCAAGCCGTGATGCGATGTGCACTTGCTGAGCTTGTGTTTGTCATAGCTTGTTTTGCGCACCCAGCTTTTTGTTTAGCACTTTCTGTCTGAAGGCTCTTGTTCCCGCACGACAGCCCCAAGATGCAACTGGATGGGAATGCTTGCACGGCAGCCAAGCTGAAGACAAGCTCCCTGAAGCGGATACCTGAAGAGTCAGCCCGCGACCCATGGGAGACGCAGCGCCAGCTGTCCGCATCCCAATGCATACATCGGCAGCGCCGTCGTGACTGCGGCGCCCGCTGGGCGCTCAGGCCCGAAATCCGAAAGGCCTCACGTGAATTCTTTAACGTTTTGAGATGTTTTGAGCTTAGGTGACTGCAGGGTCGGACGGCGCGTGTTCGAAGAGACGATGCTGACAGGACAAGTTCTTGTGCATTGGGACTTCCTTTGCAATCTGCTCGGGGATGGCACCTCCTTGGTGCGCTGCGAGCTGGACACGGGTGGAGTGCTGGTTGGCCTGATGATCCCGCACGAGAGTGTTGCCCCTCTCCAGCTAGTCATGGCTTAGCGTGCGCGTGCGCGCTTGCAAGTTCAGAGGGCACAGCGCACGCCAACGCATGTTCACTTTGAGCATCGCTCGGCCACGCGTGCACGTCCAATGGGAACAAAGTGGAATCTGAGGCGATGGTGCGGCAGACTTTAATGGAGCGTGCGGAGAAGGTGACTCGTGAGAGCGAAGGACCGCGACAGACACTTACCTTGGAAGTTGAGGGCGGCTTGGTGTGAAGCAAACGTGCTCGCGCACGTGACTCCGCTAGACTCCGCTTGTGACAAATTCCAGAAAGACTGCAGGTCAAAGTTCCGAATCC
>CAUJNA010000141.1:50042-102542 GCA_963377175.1 Effrenium voratum | reverse complement strand
CCCGGGAGGATCGACTGCCGGAACATCGTCAACACACTGGAGCTTGCCGGATCAACAGCAAAGCAGCACATGCTAAAGTATGCAAAAGAGGTTTGATTGGCACATCCGCACTTGAGCGGTTGGAGACCCAGAGCAAGGATAGTCGGCGGTGATGCCCAAGTGCAGGAGTAGGATTGCTGACCCAGCCTCGGTGATGAGCGCCCTGCTGCAAAAATGAGGAGGCTTTCAGCAACCCCCAGCAACCCTGATGTTGACATGCTCAAGGTTTTGCGGCCGTACGGCACGCTGGCTGCGGAGAAATCAACTACGGCGCCACTCAAAACGGAAAGCGAACGCATTCACCCCAAGAGGCAACATCTATTTTGACATCAAAGCCAATTCAATTTCTGACTGCAAGTAAACGTTAATTTCTAAGGACAGTTCCAAGCAGAATTTCTGTTAAAAGAGAGTTTAAATGAAATTTAAAGGAACATGTGTTCAACATGTTCGGGACCGCTAGCTTCTTTCCTTATGAATGCTTCATAAAATAAATAACAAGTGCTACCCAACTTCCATTTCACATAAAGATGCATTTACTACGGACGGAATCGACCCCGTTTTTGAATCAGTTGAATTGAGTTAGGGGCTATTTGAGAGGTCCCGAAATTGTGTTTTCTTGGTTTACTAGCCTTAGCCCTACCATAGTCAGAAAACACCGTCAAAGACTGTCTTCTGTAGCGTTGTTTCTGTTTATCTTCTGTAGCGTAAAAGACTGTCTTCTGACACCATCAGCCGCTCCTTAAATTTCATTGTGAATTTGAATTGGGTTTTTCGGGACTGAATGAGGAAATACTTCATCAGAACCTTATTGCAGATTGCATATTACACTTTAGCTCTAAACGGAGATCCTATCCCAATAATTCTTGACAATGAAGCTGGACTTTAAGCATAGCTTGATAAGGAATGAATCCAATCACAACTTCTTGTGTTGAAAAGAATTTGAATTAGAGTGATTCCATCAATGAACGCTTAAACGAGCATGCACGTGCGAGGCTGCGCCCGCAAAAAATGATAATTCTAACCAACCCCAGGTTTCGAACGAGCAGATGCAGAGGATGGGTTTGGTTGTTTCTTTTGGGTTGGTTTTTGATGACAAACGCAGCCCTCCATGGCGTCCCCGTCTGTATCCTTTAGATAAAGTCCAGACATCGAAAGACCGGAGATGACTGGCAAGGCCCGGAGCGCTGGGTGGGGATGGGTGGGGATTGTTTCCACTTCTTTCCACATGGATCTGTTTGCAGCCACGCACATCAACATTTTAAGCTGGCCCTTAGTCCGATAGCTGTGCTCTCGCGTTCGCACCTGTTTGCTGTTTGGAGCAACTGCGATGGCTGTACCGTGAATTTCGACATCAAGTCATTCCATGCGGCTTTGAGCCCCGTAGCAATGCCTCAAGTTTGGCAGTGCATGCTAGGGATGTGAGGAACTCATTGTTGTTTTTTGGGAATGAATAAGCTGAAAAGTCTATACAAGTTGGCGCTTGCCTTCCGGAAGAGTTTCGTATGCTCTTGAAATAGTTCTCTCCTTCTTCGAGGTCTTGTTCGCAAATAGGCTCAGAAGCGACGCAAGTGCAACCTAGAGCACAGCTCCGAATGGGTCTCTCAGGAAGGTTCCGAGTTGACTGGTAAATCCTTGCAAATCCTTGATACTTTTCTGTAAATGCTTTTCCGCTTTGCCTTTCTCGTGAAGGACTGGGCCACGGGCTTGGTGTTGGTGCGGCTGCTGTCGGCGCTGAAGCGACGGGCCGCGGCGGCGGAGGACTTCGACGTGGCCGCGCAGCTGAAGCGCCGCCAGTGCGGCGCGGAGGCGGCGCTGGGCGCCGAAGAGCGCCGCGCCGTGCAGCGCCTCGGGCGCGAAGCGGAAGCGGAAGGAAAGGCGATAAAGGGAGAAAAGGGGAGAAAAAGGAAAAAAGGGAAAAAAAACAGAAGGAGGAAAGATGGAAGGGGGCAGAAAGCGGACGAGAAGGGTTTGTAATGGATCGCGATTTGTTCACCCCGGATGGAGAGCTGGGAAGGAGATGAGGGCATGGAGGAAGCATCCTCACTCTTGTTCTCTTTTCCGCGAGCCCCAGATAGCCTCAGGGCCCTGCAAGCTCCGAAGCTGGCCGCCATCGAGCAGCTTCAGGATCGCAAGCGCAAAGCAGTGGAGATGGAAGACTACGAGCGCCTTGGAGCCCATCGGAACGTTCGTTCGCCCAGGCTTCTTGTTTGTTTCTTGCGGGAGTATCCGACACGTAGCTTTGAGACACATCCGATTCCTACACGACAAGCACGACGAATTCAAATCGAGGCTGGCTGGTCAGCTGAAACGCGACGCAGAGGCATTAGCAGCATCCTCAGCATCCTGAAGGCAAGTTGCCAACATGTTGCGTCAGTGTGAAGGAAGCCGAGCTCCAGTCCGCAGATGAGGCGGACCGCGAAGGGCGGCATGCAAACCGGAGTCAAACTGCCAAGCGACATGCAGGCTGCGCTGCAAAATGCAGCAGCGCAGCAGGCTTTGCAGTTTGCCTCTGCGACTCTTGGCAGAAAACCCCCATTTAATCATGCATTAAATGCTTTTGTTGTTTGTTTAAAGTGTGCGCTTGATAGGAACAAGCATCGCCGGAAGATGCTGAAAGCTGCGGGCGTGGAGGCTCTTCGCAGTCTGAATTGTGCAGACGTGTGGGAGGAAGTTGTAGCGAGCCTTTCCGAACCTGAGATGCAGTTTAGTTCATTCGATCGAAGCTTCAGCCGGTGCTTGCCAGCCATTCCCGCCTCAGGAGACAGACGTCAAGTCCGAAAAGGGCTGCCGCGGCAAAGTGCAGGTTCAACATGAGCCCAGCTTTATATATGTGTGTGTCACAAATGTGTCCCATGCAGCTTGGTTCAAAGCACCTTTCATTGCTCGTTGAGTAGTCCACAAAGATGGAGATGGCCCCGCTCTTGGTTCAAGACCACTTAGGCTCAGGAAACCCTGTTTGTTCAGGTGAGCTCTGATAATTCCTGGATCCTGGGTATGCAGATGCACGCTGCTTTGCGCGAAATGGTGCTTGATTCTGCTGCGCTTTTGCTCTGAAGCCAGAACCAAAGCTGAGCCGAAGGCGGCGCCGGAGTGCAAAGCTTTCCGCACCCGGCACCGTGCGGACGTGGCCTTCATCGTGACTATGGGCGGGCGAATCATTCAAATGTCATGGGCTCAGTTTGAAATTTGTCAAGCGCGAATCAAAATGCAAGTTGCTCACAGGCAGTCTGGTTTCGCAATGCTTGAGTCCGCCTATGCCCGCAGCCTCAGGGAGCAGAGAGATGCTGCAAGTTGTGGCTGTGGCAGTAAACACAAGGTTCAAGTGGCATATGTGGCAAACTAGTTGAATAATCACGACCCCTTGACCCCCAAAGAGGTACCCCAGAAGGGTGTGCGTGTATGTGATGTTGGAGGCCCCGTTGATAGCACTATCCCATCCAGTTCCGCATCGTCAGTTACTGCCAGGCCCGGGACACCCGGGAAAGCACCCTCCGACTTGCCACCCAATTTTCCGAGGTGTGCAACAACGCCATCGACGGCTTGGGCACACTCCCGTTCGGAGACGTGGTCTTGACCTGGAAACGGGTCGGACCATCTGGCAAGGCTGCAGCTTTAGCGCAGCTCGGGGCGTGCGCCATCGTGGACGACAACAACTCCGTCCTCAAGGAGTGCCGCACCGCAGGAGCCCTTGGCGTAGGTGTCGATCGGCGAGACGCAAACCGAGCGCTCTACGACGTGCTGAACGAGCTCCACGAATACCTCGCTCAGCACCGACGCCTTCTCCGCCCTGCCAGGGTACTCGAGCAAAACGAGTATCTCGAGGAGGTTGGCCGCCGCCCGCAATCTGCAAGGGGCGGCCGAGGACTTTTTCGTTGACCTGGCACTGCCGGAGGCTGCAGCTTAAGCGCAGCAAGTGCACCGGTTTCCAACACCGGTTGTAACAAAAGTTTTCCAAAGGCCGCAGCTTAAAGCGCGGTGTGTCAGCATACGTGAGCCTGACCTCGTGTGAAAGGTGCATCCGACATGGCATCAGGCATTTCCCCACCTTCGGATGATAGGTCAAGGTCAACCCCTTGGGGGGAATCTAATGAGGAAGACCCTGAACTAGGTGATATTTCGGTACCCGCAATGTCCGTAGTTCCCGTAGGTTCCAGGGCATCCTCATCAAGAGAGAATCGCGGTCGCGATCGCAACGCGACTCCTCCCCGTAGGACTCCCATTGTAGAGGAGCCTGATTCAGACTCTACAGCAACTCCCCTTGTGTATAGCCCTCAAGTGCCAGCACCCGACCCATGTAATAACATGAGTGCTGCCGCGTTTGGCATTGCAACGTGCGCATCAAGCTTCGCTCATTGCTGATCAGGCTGCCAATGTTGCCCTTCACGAGCATCGAGCCGCGGACCAGGCCAGACAAAGGCTAGGGGAGGTTGCCGCTGTTGCGCAACAAAGGGAGCAGACCTTTAGACAACAGGCAACTGAACTGACATACCAAGCCCAGCAAGCAGTCGAACGAGCCCATGCTCAGACAGCATTAGCTGAACAAGCTGCACAGCATTCTCAACAGGAAGCTCAAGGCCATGTTCAACAGGTGAGGCAGGAAGCCGAAGGCCATGTCCATCTGTTAAGACAGGAAGCCGTAAGCCATGTTGAGCGTGCGAGGCATGAAGCACAACAAACAAGGTCGGCCGCAGAAGCCGAAGTCGAGGTTGAGGAAGGAGGCTATTCAAGAAATTTCCTCACGGGAACAGAAGATCCTCCAGCAAAGCAAAGTGATAGATACATTAGGGAGTGAGAACCTTTTGTTGTCGCAACGCCTTGCTGACCTAGAAAGGGCTGTCGCATCCATGGCACAAAATGTTCCGGTTCCTCCGGATGAAAGTCATGAAAGTCAACATCCTACGGATCCCAGGTCATCGGGGCTAAATGACGTTGGGCGTGACCTTCAGGTTGGATCACAGGCTCCCCAAGTTCAAGGGCCGAGTGATGCCACACGTGAGCAGTGTCCCCCGAAGGATGAAGGTAGCGCCACGTGCCCCTGTTGGTTTCCCAAAATCCTTCGCTCCCCCACAGCCCGACATCAAGTCAGATGCCAAGCGTGTGCAAATCCAGGATGGTGACCCACGTCCACAACCACAAGGACCACCGGACGTCGCTCGGACTCAGGATGTAAGGGGACCTGTAGACTCACAGGCACAAATGTCCTCTTTAACTGAGCTGGTCCATCAACTTTCAAAGTTAGTTGAGGCCCAGGTAGGGGTATCAGGGGCTTCGCCCCCGATCGCATCGGCTCAGGCACCCCCGCCTTCCGTAGCTGTCCAGCACACAACTGCTATCCCCACGCTTAGGCTAACAAGTGCAAGTGCAAGTCAAGTGCCTCAATTCCCATCCTCCCCACTCGCACCTTCGGAGGCAAGCACCGACACATCCTCAGAATCCGGTGACGAGGGTAACACTCCCTCATGCCGAGTCTGTGGTGGCCCGCATGATGATACCGCCTGCCCCTCCCTTTCCATGAATGGGGGGCAGGGACAAGGTACTCAAGCAGCAGATGCAAGTGGTGGGGATGCTGCTACAAGCGCATCAGATCCGGCCTCACATGAGGAAACCGTGGTTCGCATAAAGGACCTAAAGGATTTAGTGCTTCCGCTTCCGCCAGAGAACGCCGCCAGGCGCGTGGACATGTGAATCAAGTCCTCATGGCCATTGGACGAGACGACCGGTGACGAGCTCTATCTCTGGGCTCAGGATTGCCTGACCTCATCCGAGGAACAACTCAGGGCAGATAAACGTTTCCCACGCACAACCCGCGAGATAGCCGCCAAGCTGTTGAAGACCTGTCGCAAAGGCAAGTTTGGGTTGTTGTTCCAAAACATGGTGGAGCACGAACGGAACACCGCAGGTACAATGCCCAATGGGCGCGTGATGTTGCGTTCGATCTTCAAGCACTTTCAACTGGAGCGTGATCTTGCCGGCCAATCAGTAGCGGACATAGAGGCGTTCCGTGAGAAGTACAACTATATTCTCCGTGCAATACCTCTTGATGAGCTTTGCAAGGAAAGACCGCTTTTCAATCATCTCATTGACGAGTTTGAGAAGTGCCAAGTAATGAAGCATCGCGTTGAGAAGGCCCGTGAGTCCGCCCATGATAGTCACCGCCGCACCTGTGCATGGCTTTGGGCAAAGGCTGACCTGGCCATCAAGCTTGCCCAGCAAAAACGCAACCGTGATGAGTGATGTTAAGCTCAAACCGGCTGTTCGTGGCACGGGCAAGGAAGCAGCTACCAGCGCTTTGCCAGCAGAGACTAAGAAGGAGAAGAAGAAGAACAAGAAAGGCGAGAAGAAGGGGGTCAAGGGCAGGATAAAGGCGGCACCCCAGCTGCTCCTGCGCCTAAAGGGAAAGGTCCTTTGAACCCCAAGCCTCCTCCTCCTCCGAAGTCCCAAAATGCAAACAAGGGAGACACTACCCCTTCTAAGCTCACACCGAGGTCGAAGGCTGTGTCCAAGACAGCGAAGATGTCGGCCGCTGAAAAGGCAAAAGTTCCGTGTATGTTCTATGCCTATGATGCGTGTAGGGCCAAGTCCTGCGCCTTCCTCCACTCACCGACCGAGAAGTACACTGGGCCGCCTCCACGGGCCCTCGGTAAGGCGAAATCTCCGGCCGCTGTTGCCGCCGTAGTCCCAGCAGTCCCAAGTGTCCCCGCCAGGAACAATAGCATCAGCTGGCTTTGGGACACCGCTGCAGGTTGCCACCTCATCGGTAAGCAGGCTTTGAACAGCACCATGATGCATTGCGTACGCAAGACCAACACACCGGTAGGCTTTAAACAAGGAGATAAATCTCTTGCATTTGAGGACTCCCGTGTGATCCCACCTGACAAGCAGGTTTACGTTTTGAACGAATGTCCGCCCGCTCAATCAATTGGCAAGACCGTCATCGATCGAGGTTACCTCTTCATCTGGGACCCCAGAGAGAACGTTCCTTATTTTGTGCCTCCTTCTGAGATTGGTAAGTGCAAGCTTCGGGTTCCTCGCCGTTCTTCGACCATCAATGTCGTTGGTTCTCCTGTACAAGTCGAGGATGATGCAGTGTCCTTGTCCGATGATGATTCCTTCATCATTGATCCATGCCAGGATTTTCCATCACCTCCCCAAGTGCCAGAAGAGGAAAAGGAGCAGCTCAATGCGCTCATTGATGATGTGGTTCAAGAGAGTAAGGTTGCAAGCTTTACGCGCAACGAGAAGCCAGCCATGCCAGCTCCGGAGGAAAGGCCCCGCGGATTCGCCGCCAGTGCCACCACCTGTTGGAGCACCTCCTGTGCCCCCACCAGCGGTGCCCGAACATCCTGATGACGAGCGCAGGCTTGCGATTTTGCAGAAGGTGGCGAGCTTCGTGATGAACCTCGGCTTCGGGCCGAAGCCAGTTCACCGGAACACCAACGGACTCACTTTCCCAAGAATCCCTTCTGCAAGATTTGCAACATCGCTAAGAACACCTCACTACCAGCAGCTCGCTACTGATAGCGTGATCTTGGCGAAAGGCGATGAACACGTTGGCATCGGCATAGGCGGAATAAAATCCCACCATGTCATCAGGGATGTGTTTTCCGGCGCAAGGGTCGCATACCCGGTCTCTAAGAGAGACATTCCGTCGCACGCAAGGAATCTCAGGCATTTCATTGGACTCAGAGCCAACGAACTCGCTCCACACTGTCTCATAAAAATGGACGAAGCTGGAGAGTTGCAGGGAGCGGCCGAGGAAGTAGGGATGATCCTCGAAACTTCGTTGCCGAATCGCTGGCCACACAACTCCGAGCTCGAGCGAGATGTCCGGGAGGAGAAGGAGTGTTGCAGGAGCATACACCACTCTCGATGTCTTTCGACCGACCGTCCACGTTCGATCCGACAAAGACGCAATGGGAAGCACTCACCAAGGAGAAGTTCGACGGCGTCCGCTGTTGCTTCGGACAGCTTGTTTGGTATCGCCTAAAGTCAGCTGGAAAGAGAACCCTAGAACCTAACATGGCCCCAGGCTTGTTCATGGGTTGGCGTATCGATCCAGGGATGCGATATCGAAGGGTGCTAAAAATTATGGACTACCAAAGTTTCAGGACCAATGGAAATGTTACTGTCCATGACGTGCTCGAACCTGAGTTGTTCGTCGAGGAAGGCGATCCTGTTTTCCCGATCGCGGCCGCTGCCGATCGAGCCCTGCGAACAGGCGATGGCGAGGTTCCTGAGTATGCCATCAGAGATGTTCCTTTCATCCCTGAAGGCATCCCTGCCCCGTCAACTCCGTCAGGCTTTAAGTCACGAAGTGTGTACATCACCATTGAACGGATTATAAAGTTCAAGGCGACCCCTGGATGCAAGGCCTGCGCCGGCCATGCTAGTTCTAGGCATCACACTGACGAATGCCGCAAAAGGTTTGCAGAGCTAGTTGAAAGTGAAAAGGAAGAAGCGAAGGCCGAAAAGGCCGCAAGTGAGGAGGCCACCAAACCAAGTAAGGGTGCACGTGAGGCAGCTGCTATACGCGCTGCAAAGGCCGCCCCCCTAGAAACCCCAGAAGCCCCAGAGGTTGAGGCACCTGAGGAGGGAGACCCCGATATCGTCCGTGCCTTGCTTGGAGAGCCCGCCTCTTCTCGGCCCAGTGTTCCGCATACCGACGCTGTCCCCGCATCAACCAAGAAGGATAAATGGGTTTATAAGCCTAGTGGTAACGTGTTAATCCGAGTGCATCATCAGCCTAGGATTAAACTTGTCACTCCCAAGGATGTCGGTGACTGTCCCGTGTCAGTGTGCAGAATCACACCCGGTAGGACCACTCGCGTTGTGTCCCAGCAAGATGGTAGCAAGGAAGATATCAGGGATGGTTGGTCAGGCAGATTCTCAGCACATCGAGAACTCCCTGCGTTCTGGACTGGCATAACCATTTTTAGGTTATATAGTGATTTCGAGCATTCGGCTGCAGCTTTAAGCGCAGTAGGGGGGCTCAGTCCTCACGAGGGTAACATCCCAGTCAGCTCAGGAGCAGCCGTTACCGTGTCAACCGCTTCCAGCACAACACTTGCTGAGACCACGAAAGAAAAGCCGTCCGTTTTCGGTAACCCGTGCCAGCCTCCAATCACCGTTGGCAATAAGCGTGCTCGCAAGCGCCTAGCGCATGATGCTGTTGGCCCGATGTTTGAGTTTGCTTGTTCACCAATTCCTCAATGGGTAATGTGTTCAAGGATCTCAACATTCCACATGTCCGATTAGCAAAGGAGTACATTGACTTAGAGTCAGCCGTTGCGGATGAGCAGCTCGCGTACCAAATCTCGCAGTGCGTCCAACCCAACTTGTGGGCAGCCATTCCATGTGTCTCAGGATCGCCCTGGCAGAGGCTGAGCCTCCACAGGTTAGGTAAGCCGTTCAAGAAAAAGCTAGGGGAAAAAGTCAAACAATCCAAAGTGATGTTTTCAAAGTTTGCGTTGCACGCCGAGCATGTTTTGAAGGCCGGTGGATCAGTCACTTTCGAGTGGCCACGTGACTGCGAGGGCTGGCAGAGGCCAGATGTAGCCGAGTTCTTCGAACGCCACAAGGACGTGTTCCACGGTGGTTCGTTCCACGGCTGTGCTGTCGGCTTGACGGATGAGAATGGTTCACCCATCAGGAAGCCTTGGCACATCAAGACTACATCAAAGGCCCTTGCCGAAGCATTCGCTGACCGCCAGTGTCCACACACAAAGTCCGAAAAACATACTCCAGCGGCAGGGAGCCGAACCTCCCGCACTGCGTTCTACCCTGAGCAAATGTGTGGTTTGATCGCCAAGGCGTTGTATCCCAAAGTGTGTAGGACTCCGGTTCAAGCAATGCCTGTTGTTCCAGTCACTCAGCAGACGGAGCATCGTGTTAAGGAGCAATCCCTAAAGTACGAATCTCCTCTTTCCGGAGCGGGTGACTTCACCCTCCTCGTTGAATCAGACTCTAAGACAAAAGAGATCGTCGAGGAACTGCTGATGTCCAAGGTCTACTCGCTAGTGCTGTCGGCATGCCCGCCAAGGCTGTCGAAACAGAAGCACATGCAATGGTCACCAAACTCCTGTCCCGTGCCGAGATGCTTGCATCTCCTGAAGCATTAGAGGCAATCAAGCAGGAGGCGACCGGACTTCAAGACGCAGGAGTATGGGATTGTTCAACTGTCCGGGAAAAGGCTGAGGTCGCAGCAGCGCGGCAGTCTGGGATCAAGGTGCACTTTGGTCAGCTCATGACGATCGCCAGCATCAAGTTCTATGAGCTTGCGAAGCACCTCCAAAAGGTAAAGGGGCGCATCGCGTTCAGGGGAGACTGTGCAAAAGATGAAGCCGGCGCACCCGCGGTGTACCAGGAACTGGGGGCCAACCCCACCTCGGTACAAGGCCTAAACGCCCGTCTGGCGTATGGGTGTATCCCAGGACACACGGTCACCACCGCTGACGCGGTAAAAGCCTATGTCCAGGCACAGTTTCAGACGTGGGTTGAACTCCCGCCTGAGCTGCGGCCAAAGGAATGGGGTTCCAAGTTTGTGAAACGCGTGGTCTTGTTGATTCGTGCCCTAAATGGTCACCCTGACGCAGGAGGTCTGTGGGAGGCACACCTTAAGAAACTGCTTAAGCAGCTGGGAGGGGAAGAAATCCCAGAGTTTCCTGGAAACTTTTTCTTTAAAGGGGTAGGCCTTATGCTCTCGATTTACGTCGATGACTTGACCCTTTCGGGTCCCGCAGATGCACATGAAGCCTTTTGGGAAAAGCTTACAAAATTGATAAATGTAGAGCCTCCCGAGCCGATCTTTCGGGTGCTCGGGCGTAATCATGTCTTTATAGACGCTCCCGCAGAGTCTCAAGAGCATGATCTGAATGCAGCTGTAAGCGCATTAAAGGGTGCCGTTGCCTTTCACATGAATGACTATGCCCGTCAAACTGTAGAACTGTTTTGTTCTATAACTGGCACTCAGCCCGAGAAGCTCCGGAAGGTAACTACTCCGTTCTGTCCAGACGGATCACTTCCTCCTGAAGATGATCAGTCAGCTGGTGAGCTAGCCCCAGACGCGCGCAAACTCCTCATGAAGGCCTTATGGCTGGGACGACTAGCGCGTCCTGACATCATCAAGCCCATAGGTGACCTAGCAACCGCCGTGCAGAAGTGGTCTCGCAACCATGATAGGCAACTTGCCCGCCTTATCGCGTACATCCACTCGACTACGCACTACCGGTTGGCAGGAGTCATAAAGGACAACCCGCAAGATCTTCACCTCGCTCTGTATGCGGATGCCGACTATGCTGGAGAAAGGGATGCTGGAGAAAGGGATGCGAAGTCCACGTCCGGTGGCTTCCTGGTCCTCAAAGGACCAAACACCCATTTTCCTTTAGCGTGGTTGAGCAAACGACAGACATCAGTGTCGAGATCCACCACCGAAGCCGAGGTCGTTTCGCTCACTTTCTCCTTGTATCAAGAGGGTCTTCCCTCCTTGACCTTGTGGGAACGTCTGCTTGGACGCCCGGTTGAGCTGGTGCTGCACGAAGATAACCAAGCCACTATCCTCGTTGCCAAGAAAGGTTACTCCCCAAAAATGCGGCGCATACAGCGCACTCATAAGTGAACTTGTGCGCACTTGCTGAGCAACTTGAACCCGGCACGGGTGTAGTAATCAAGTATGTAGCTACTGATCTCCAGGCAGCCGATATCTTTACGAAGGCACTGCAGCCCTTGAAGTGGGACCACGCACTAAAGCTTTTAGGCATCCGAACCAATTTGCCTGAAAAGCTGAAAGATGTCCGGCCTGAGATGCCCAAGCAGTAACAAAAGTGCAAAATCATAGGTAAGCCCTCCTTATGGTCTGGTAAAGGACCTTGCATCACATAGGTCGCAGCTCAAGCGCGACTGTGCAATACAAGTCTCTTAGTGAGCACGGGGAGGGGGGAGTTGAATAATCACGGCCCCTTGACCCCCAAACAGGTACCCCAGAAGGGTGTGCATGTATGTGATGTTGGAGGCCCCGTTGATAGCAAGAACATGCTGAATGGCAATGCCCATTTGGCTCAAGATGCCCAGAAAATCAAATCCAGGGTTTGCGCTCGCCTACCGGACTGGGGTTAATAAGGGTCCCGGTTTCTGGTTCGCTGTGTTTCTTTCCCTGTTGAGTAAACTGTGGCAGAATGTTAATTACACCCGCTTTGATGAAAGTCGCCGCTATTGTAAAAAAATGCAATTCAGGATCCTGAGACTGTTTTAGGGGTCCGCTATTGTTGCAAGTTGTTTTCCCCTCCCCAAAAAAACCAAAAAAAAAGGTACAGGCTGGTTTGTTTTCAACTCTCTGGTCTGGGCAGGCTCAGGTCGGGCTCAAGCTAGACTAAGCCTTAGCTGGAGTTGAGCTGAAGGCTGGTTCTGAGCTAGCCTGAGGTCTAGGAAATCCATTTTGCAAGTTGTGCCCAAACCATCAAATTTATGACAACATCTTTACAAAAAAAGCAAGGTGAATCAATCACACAAAGGGGGTTGCCCACAACCAACCCTGATCCTCTTTAGTGTGATTGTTTTGGGGTCTTCTTTAGTGTTCAACTGGTTTTGGGAGCAAACCTCAAAAGGAAGCTCTACCAATACTAAATCAACTTGAAACTCAGTTCCAAATCTCAAAAGGAAGCTCCAGCAATACTAAATCAAATGGAAACTCAGTTCCAAAATCTCAAAAGGAAGCACCAGCAATACTAAATCAAATGGAAACTCAGTTCCAAATCTCAACAGGAAGCTCCGGCAATACTAAATCAATTGGCAACTCAGTTCCAAATCTCAAAAAGGAAGCTCCAAGCAATACTAAATCAAATGGAAACTCAGTTCCAGATCTCAAAAGGAAGCTCCAGCAGTACTAAATCAAATGAAACTCAAGTCTACCAATACTAAATCAATTTAAAGGTCCCACCCAGACCGCCAAGGTTTTCCTAAACAGGGTCCCGCTGACTGGTTCCATTATTCAGGGGGGGGATCACATTAAAGCAGGTCCAACATTACCTAGATGCAGGCACAGCCCAACAACGCGGCAAACATCATGATGAAGAACTTGCTGGATTTGTGCATTGGCGTTCTTGTCTTCTTCTTGTTTGGCTACTCCATCGCTTATGGGGACGCCTACGATGTCGGCTGCGCCGATGCAGGCGGGATGGCGGGATGGCGGGATGGCGTGATGGCGGGATGGCGGGACGGGAGCGGGCCCCAGCTGGCGTCGCAGGCGTGGATGTCTCCCACTGGTTTATCTCCTTCTCGTATGCGACCACGGCGGCCACCATTAATAGTGGGGCCAGACCCCTGGGTCTCAGAGATTCTCAGAGGCTTGAGGCTTGAAGACTTGAGACCGCTATTCAAAGAGAGAGAGAGAGAGAGAGAGAGAGAGAGAGAGAAGAAGAAGACAGGCCAAGCTCGCACCTAGGCGCTGGCTGGCAGAGTGGCCTTTTTCCCTTACCTGCTGCTGTCGTCAGTTATGACAGGCAGGGACGAAGAAATGAAGAAATGACGGAACGAACATGGTGTTCCAAAAGTGTTCAATGCATTGCCGGTTGCAGAGCCCAGGCCTTGTGTACCCAGTCTCCGCACGCTTGGTGTGGGGTGATGGCTGGCTGGCACAGATCGGTTTTGTGGACTTCGCAGGCACGAGTCGTAACTCCTCGGACCCCATGCACCCCACTCCCCGCAGTCTCCCCGTAGTCTCCGTGTAGTCTCCGCGTAGCGTTCCGCGGCACGGCGGAGGCTCTGCAACTGTGCATCTGGTGGGCGCTGTGAGCGCTTTGGCCAGGCCCTCAGGGCATGCGGCATGGCTCAGCGACGGTGGCTACGGATTCTTTCTTCTTTCCCGCCGTTGCATGCCTCTTCTGCTCGTCGCTCTCTGTCAGGTGAGCACCTGCCTGGTGGGGCCACGCATTGGCCGCTTTGCCGAGTACCGCGCCTGGCGGAAGCCCTGGGCCTGGCTTGTCGCTGAGAAGCACGATGACAAATACTACCGGGTACCCGAGGAGCCTAGTAAAATATGGGAAAATAGCACAACATGTTGCAAAAATGCCAATTGCAAGAATGCACATGCCCATGCCCCAGCGCCTAGAAAGAACGACATTTCCAGCCTGTTCTCAAGGCCCCGTGCCAGGATCCAGTGGAGAAGAAAGTCCACGTCCCTTTCCGCCGATGTCGTCATCCGGTGCAGCTCCTGTTTGGCACCTTCTTGTTGTCGCCCGGCAGATCCATTGCAGAACAGTTCCTTTTGAACTCACTTCATACTTGCGCGTTGGCTCGGAGAGGCTTGTCGGCTTCCTCGCCTTCAACCCGGCATCGACTCTCTCCACCACGAACGGCCAAGACTTGGTGGTGGCCCATGCCTCTGCAACAACTCTCCTGGCTGCAGCTGGCGCTGGGATTGGAGGCCGTGACACCGTTGCAGCTCTCCAAACACGCTCGGTTTGACTCGGTACTCGGTTTGACTCGGTTTGCTTTGAGTCAGGAATGCTGTTCTCCATGGTGCGCACCCGGTCTTCCGTGGTGCGCGTCCCGGAGCTGACGAACGCGCTGATCGGGGGGCTTGTGGTCACCGGTCTGCGCTTGGAAAGACTGGATTTGGGGATATTTGGGGTAACTGAGCAAGTCAGATGGGCCAAGTTGGAGTCCAAAAGCCTAAGCGAGCTAGCTCGCTTCACGCGCTTCACGCGCTTCACGCATTCGCCCTCCGGACTCAGGCCAGCTGCGCGTGCTGTAGCGTGATTCCTTTGTCCGTGGCGCCGCTGGTCGGCTGCGTGGCGGCCCTTCTGACACTTCTTGTCGAGGAGCTTTTGGTGGCGCTGCAAGTGGATGATGCCGTGGGTGCTGCCCATGTCTCAGAGAATCTCTTCCACGGATAGAAGCCGCCATGTGTCCTTTCCAAAGAAATTGATTCTGGGTTTCTCCTACGCGCGGGGAAACCTGGATCAAAGATTATGCAAGCGTAGACCCCCAGTGGCAAGACTTGGTGTTTGAAGGGTGTCCGGAGAGTTCTCAGAAAGTTCCGCCAGCTAAGGGTTTGACAAGAGGCATTTGAACAGTTATTGCAGCCTTGTCGAATTAGCGTTGAGCTTGGCGGATGCTGTTTGTGAGAAAGACTGGCATAAGCCTTGTGTGAGGTTCCTTGGTTAGACCCCCCATGGCCCTGCACTTGCAAGGTCGCAGCGCATGGGCCTTCCGGAGTCTGGGGCGTGTTGTGTGTGAGCCTTTTCTCGGACGAGTTTTGTGGTGGGAACTCCACCTTCAAAGGCATTTTCTTTGGCGGTGGCAAAGCGGCTTGGGAACATCTGGGAGTTCAAATGCTGGGGGCGCTGGTTTTGTCCACTCTTGCCTTCTTCAGTACATACGTGGTGGTCATGCTGACAGACTGTGTGTTCGGCTTCCGCTGCTCGCGTGCCTGCGAGCTGATCGGGCTTGACTTCTGGGAGCACCACTTCGACGATGGCAGCCTGCACACGAACCGGGACAAGGCCAAGCTCTGGGAGCTCTCCCAGATGCGCTTGGACCTGTCGCGGCGCACGACGTCCTTGGACAACTTGGTGCCTCAGAAGTGGTGCAGGCGGCATCGAACCCGCGGCAAGGACGCCAGTGAGGCCACCACCGCTTCCGAGACTCCCCGGACTCCCCGAACGCCCCGGAGTCCCCAGGCCGAGATTCTGGTCCAGGAGGCCCAATCCACGGTGTTCCAATTGGAAGCGAAAGTGGCAGACTTGGAGCAGAAGCTCTCACTGCTGGCACTGGGGATGATGCGCGATGGGCAGACATCGTCGACAGATGTGTGTGGCACTCGTAAGATGACTTCGGAAGACTCTAAGGAGGAGCTCTGAGCTTGTGTCCAAGCCGCTTTGCTGTGCGAGTTTTGGTCCGCAGCGCCTAGCAGCCCATTAGTCACCCACTTGTGAGCAGCTTGGCGCTACCGTCCCAGCCCGTCTCCGGGGAAGTTTCTTCCAAATCCCTGAGAGTCAGAGGCATTGGAGGGCGAGCGCAGGAATTCAAAGTTACTGAGTTGATGTCTTCTCGTCGTATCGGGGACCCACTGCAATTTGAATCTGTTTGAAGACATCGGCTCAGTCAGGGTGATGGAGTCGCCCGGCTTCTCTCAGAAGAAGAGACAGTTTCGCTGAAGCCAAGCTACAAGAGCTTCGGGTTTGACGCCGCATGTGAGTGCGCTTAAAGTAGGCATGCGTCATTGATTTTCTTGGTGCTTGACGACCTCAACCTGCTCGACCTCGACGGGGGAGACATGCAGAATGTGCTGAACGGCCTGATATGGCCTCAGGCGTGAGCGTCACGCGGTGTCAACATAGCTTTTGCGAGTCATCCATTGAGAAAGGAAAGTGGGTTCAGATTTCTCGAAGGCGCAGACGAAACGACAGCAAACTCAGAATGCAAGAACCGTCCATAGCAAGAAGTTGAAAAGGCCGCGACAACTTTCCAAGCCGCAAAGGCCGCGAACAAAGCCGAAGCTGACGAAGACGGTATCGCGACAAGGGCGCTAGCCGAACCATGTTCTACACGCGCCTGGGTTAGTCCATACCCTCGACCAGCTTACTGCGAGAGGGAGTTGAGGGATTGGGATTCGGGGGGAGAGCCGCAGGGGCGTGGTGCATCCAATGACTGTGGGTTCGTTTTTGCTCGCAGGCCGGGTCGCGGAACAGGAAGTCAAAGATGCATAAGGCGCAGTTTGCGCCATAAGCCTAGGGTTTCTGCAACGCAATGGCGGCTGCCTTGTCGGGAACTGCGGCCGGCCCCGCGGTTCTGCGGCCGAAGACCATCTTCCCCTCTGCAGCACCCTCGGATGTCGGAAGCCTGTGGCCAGCTTCATATGTCCTGAGGCTCGCCGAAGGCGACTGGAAGCTCGAGACGAGAGCCAGGAAAAGGGTTGCGGCTCGCATCCGGCCTCCGCTTCGCGATGCGCCGTGCGCTAGGTGAAGGAGGCGCTTGGATTGGCCAACAGGCGCTTGGATCACCTGCCCATTCTCTTCAGTTTGTTCGTGGCCAGGTTCATGCTATATCCCTCTCAGAGGCATTTGGGCGGCGAACCAGGGCTGGCAAGTGCCCCAGTTCATGTCAGATCTTGGATTGTCGGATTCCAGATCTGTCCGATCTGTCCATTTTCACATGATTTGAGGCCTTGAGCCTTGACCGCGGGAGAATCTGCGTCAAAGAGAAGGTGTGTGAGGCACTCGCGGCACGGACGGCCATTGACGACCTCCCCCGGGACCACCTCGAGCTCGAGCCTCAGCATGCGCCGACCCGAGCCCAACGAGCCCAACGAGCCCAGGTGGGCACGACGCTGAGCCCTTGCCCCTTTGCACGCCATCAAAACTGCCTTTGCAGAGAGAGAGAGAGAGAGAGAGAGAGAGAGAGGGAGGGAGGGAGAGAGGGAGAGAGAGAATTGCTACCCTTGGCTGGGAAGGGCCAACATGTCGTGAATCTTGTTTAGGGCTCGCACGCCTTGGAACAGGGCTCCAGGCTAGACTCGATCGGGTTGAGCCTCGGGCGCAATGGCACGCCGCGGCTGGATGCCCATTCAAACCCTTCGAACCCCTTCGAACCCCTTCGAAACCTTCGGCCCTTTCTGTTTTTTCTAAGGCGATGCTCGCCCGGTGAAGGCACCGCCCAGGCTTTGCTTGCCCGGATCTCTCGTGCACCAGGCGATGTCCAAATGGGCTGTGCTGCAGTGGCTGGAGCCCGAAATCACGCTCGGGCGCACCTTCTGGCCAGAGGCCGTGTGTTTCATGTCGTGGCAGAATTTGGCACGGGCGAGGTGTTCAGTGCCTTCACAATGCTGCTTCCAGCACTTCATGGAAGCAACCTGGCAGCTGACCTAGCATCTGGCGCAGCCTTTCCGCAAGGCAGGGAGAGAAAGGTGTGCATTGTGAAGCATTGTGAAGCATGGAGTCCATGGAGCATCTGCCAGGGGTCTGGGTGCTCTTGTATGGCGCTATCTTCCACTGCCCGGTGAGCATGGCCTACCATTTGTCCAACGCCGTCCTGGAGGGGTTCCTCGGCACCGTGAAGGATTCGGCGAATTCAGCGGATTCGGCTTGCCGAGCCCGAGGACTGCTGGCCACGATGTTATGTTGACACCCTTCCGCACCGCTGATCTAACGGCTATTCATTTGTGCTCCTTGGACCGCATTTGCGTGACATGCACAAGAGATCTCAAGAGCCCAAGTTGTCACTTAGGTTGTATCGCTTTTGGATGGGCTGAATCTTACGGTGACATTCTCTACACGCTGGCCCTCACCGTGCTCAATTTGATTTGCCTGGGGCCCAGCCTCGCTATCGCTCAAAGTCACTTTGTGGCTTGAACGTGGAAGGCATTTTCGCGCTGCTTCACGATCTCGCTTCTGGAAGGCCGCAGTCAGCCGATGTCCGAGTTCGCGTTAGACCGAAGCGCAGGCGCGGCGGCCAGCATGAGGTGCATCGCGTAGCAGTTGCTGCAGGGAGCCCAGTTGATCGGGGTCACCGGGTCGCGTATGTCGCGTGATGCCACGTTTTGATGAGAGGTCTTCCTCTACACGCTGCCTGTGCTGCTGCGCGGAGACTGCTGGAATTATTTGGGCATTGCCGTGTCCGGAACTCGAGCTAGAGCGAGTCGGTGAATGTCGGTGAATGTCGGTGACTGTCGGTGAATGTCGGTGAGCCGGGAGGTCTTGGATCCTGGCGGCAGCCTTCCAGATGATCAGTCCCAAGATCGGAGGCGCTACGCAGCGCTACGCGTTCCAACGGAGCGAATGCGATCGAATCCTTCTCAAGGATGGGGACATGGACTTTTTCACATGATGCTTGTGCCATACTTCCATTTCTTGATGCATGGCCCACAGCTCAGCTGGATACTTCCCGAGTGCTCTTGTCTGCATCGCTGAAAGCCAAGGAGTTGCATCAGCCGGTCAATGAGCGTTGGCAAGGGGAGGGAGCCATGACGGCCATGACAAAGTGGCAATCTCATCCGCATGAGCCCCCTGCCCCTGCCTACTTTTTGATCGCCGCTAGTTCCATGATGTTTTCTGCGGCTCTGACTGCTTTTCCTGAGCTCCACTCGCACTGGTTGGCCAATCGGGGTCAAGAAACCGGACTTAGAAACTGCGGCAATGCAGTCGAGATAAAAGACCGCGAGTGAGCTGCTGGAGTTGCTCAGATGGAAGCGGACGATGCAGGCTCTTGCAAAACTTGCTAGGCCGCAAGTTGGAATTTCAGTGTGATGAAACTCGCCGCGGCATTGCTGCAAGACCGCCATTTGAGTCACTAGAGCCAGACTCGTGGCATGTCCAATACTCGTCATCCTCGCTGGGGCCTCGTTTCAATCAGCTGCCAAAAGCGATGCGTCGGCTGGAGGACAGTCGCCCTTTGCCGCCATCGATGCCTACTTGGCTGCTCAGGGGCTGCAAGAGCCAGGCACGCAGTCCAGCCGATAAGGTTGAGAGCGAGCGATTGGCAGCGAGCATGGAGTGAAGGCCAGAAGGCCAGGTCGACCCTTGCCGGGTTTTGCTAGGCACTCCCGGGTGCCGCCAGAGTCAGGCCGCTTCACATGGCACGCCACACTCCACGCATCTCCACGCTCTCCGGCAAGGCTTCCTTCCAAGGCCCGAAAGGCATGCGAGCGCGAAGGTCACTGCCGCAAAATCGGCCTGTCATGCCTCAGGCAGGCCACGGCCAGTGCGAGTCAGTGCGAGTCAGTGCGAGTCAGTGCGAGTCCGTGCGAGGTCGGTGTTTCTTGGCTGGCAGGCTTCGAGAGGCCCAAATACCCTCGGAGGTGACTTGGCCCTGGAGGATGCCCCCACTGACCCAGCCGAGGTCGGTGTCCAGCTCTGGCCTGAAGGTTTTTCAGATCCCACTTGTCGTGTGGCAGCTGAGGGCACGCATTCCCTTGTCTCCTCAGCAGCAAGAGGCTGTGATGGTGCCGCAGCGCCGGCCTGTGATCTGTGTTCCAACTCCGTCCGTGCGGCATGAGCTGCCAGGTTGGATCAACCACTGCTTGTTTTGGCCGGGCCGGGCAGCGGCAAGACGCACTTCCTCGCCCGAGCCCAAGACTGCAAGATCTGCAAGATATGCAAGATCTGCATGTTGTTCGAAAAGATGCTGCCTCAGGCAGCTCGAATCAGCCGAGCACTGGCTGAGCAAGTTCCAGCTGAGGCCCAGTTTAGAGCAGCTTGAGGCTGGAATGGAGGCTATGGCTTGTCAGGCTGTGGTTGCCGTGACCTACACGCGCAAAGCAGCGGAGGAGCTGGCGCAACGAGTGAAGCAAGCCGGACACGACGCTGCTGCCTCAGAGCTTCGAGTTCCATCGAGTTCCCTTAGTTTGGATTTGGTTTTCCGAGGTGTGGGTAAGCACGGTGCATGGCCTGGCCTTGAGGCCTGCGTAGGGCCTTGAAGGGCCTTGAAGGGCCTTGAAGGGCCTTGAAGGGCTTTGAGGCATGCGGCTTCTCAGGCTGCTGCGAGAGGCAGGGCGGGGGCCGTGCCAGGCGGCCTCAGACCAGGAGAAAGACAACAAGACGGAAGAGACGGAGAGAGAGAGAGAGAGAGAGAGAGAGAGAGAGAGAGAGAGACGGAGAGAAAGACGGAGAGAGAGGACCGGCGCGCAGCTGCCCGCACAATACTTCCCAACGTGGAGATCGCGGCGGCCGTGACGTGTTTCCGATTTCATGTCGTCCCAGTCGCCATTTCACATTTGTTTCGATCTCCAGGCCATGCTGGAGACGAGCGAGGCACCGATCCGAGCTGAGGCAGACGCCGGAAGCCTGGTCGGAGAATGTCGGATAGCGGAATGTGGAAAACGGCGTGGGAATGACATGAGGCTTCCCATGACGCAGTTGGCAAGTTGCTGGCAGTGGGAGCCTCGGTGTTTGTTGCTGTATGCGGATTGCCCACGTCGCAGGCCTTCGACCACATGCGAAGAGACACGCAGGCCCCAGCCAGCAGTTTCTGGACATTCTTGGGCCATTTTTTACTGCTTGACTCGGTTTATTTGTACATGTTTGTTTTCTGAGGCTTGTGTCCATTGCCGCTCTGTTCTGCTTGAGGTGTTTGCTGTGTTGTTTCTTGCTGTTTGGAGCGAATTCAATTGAAATAGGAAAGCAGGGAGCGATTTAGTTTGGCTGAGTTGGGTGTGTTGCTTCCAGACTCCGGTTGCCGGAGTTTCGAATTCTTGCAATTGCAGGCCTGGGAGCCGCTGGCCACTGCCCACCGGGCTTTTACCCAGGAAGGGCTACGCGGGGCTACGCGGGGCCACGGGCTACGCGTGTCCGTGTTGTCCGTGCATCGGAAACCTCGCGGCATTCCGCGTCGCAGCGTCGCAGGAGCTCCGGCGCCGCCGCCTGCTGGAACTGCCGGAGGTGATCTCAAGCGCCCAAAGGCCCCATTGAGCGGCATTGAGCCCATTTGAAGTTTTTGAGCCCCCGGCCCGGCCATTCCCAGGCTGTTGGACAGCGACGTGGGCAGCACCTGGGTGGGCCCCCAACGAGTTTTCACATCAGTTCAGTTGCCACAGGCGGCCAACTTCGTCCAGTTGCTCTTTGTGGATGAGTGGCAGGCGGAATCAGATGCGACAGAACTGCGTTGCGATCACAAATTGAGGACACTGATGCCGAACAGCAGCGCTTCCTAGCTCATCTTGCCCGTGGTGGCGTCACGGCTGTAGGCAAGTGTTTATTCATCTATGTCATTCTGATTCATTCTGTGTCTTAATGGGGTGCGTGGTAGCTCCAGGAGACGACGACCAACGAATTTATGCATGGCGTGACAGGGGCCCTTCACCACCAGAGGCGCTTGCTCGTCCCATCGCCCTTGCAAGCCCTTCGCTTTCTTGAGGCCTTCCAAACGCATTGGCCTGGAGCAAGCACCAAAACGCTTGGTGCAAACCACCGCTCCCTGCAAGGTCCTTAGTGCTTTCATCGTGCCTTCTGGCCGGTGCCTGATGTGAATGTTCGGAAGGCCACACTTGGTTGCAGCCTCCAAGCGCCTCATTTCTCACAACTGCCTTCGGGAGCAGAAAGACTTGTGGCCCAGAACTCAGATCAAAATGCCGTCGCCGCATTGGTTTAGATCCAGCGGTCAGGTCGGCACGAGAGCCCGCAACGGATACTGTGAAGCGCCTGGAGCACCATATGTTGTGCTTTGTGCACATGACATGAGCATCATGATGCGTCATGATGCATCATGCCACCGCTGCCGCGTGCCTGAGGTGCAAGTTGTGGCAAAGGAAAGCCTCAGGGCAGAGGCCCGCTGGGTTGCTGAAGAGATTCGGGGGCGCGCCGGTGCGCGGCTCGGACGTGCCGAGTCGAGCTCCCTCACTTTGGGGTTTGCTTAGGCCGGGAGAGTTCGACCTGGGGCGAGGCTCTCAGAGCTCTGCAGAGAACTCGAGCACGCGACTTCGCGCGAGCAACTTGAGGCGACTTCGCAATCCTCACCCGGACCAACGCTGCGGCAGAGGCAATCGCCAAGGCCGAAATGCGAACTGTGCGAACTACGCGAACTGGCTCCGAGTTTGCGAACCAGGCCATCGCCCAGGCCGGCATCCCAACCTCACGCAGAGGTGGGCCATATCAATCCATGCGGTGTGCACATAATGTGCCCAGGCGGAGCTGACATTCGAACCTCGCAGGCTCTGACTGAAGGCAAAAAAAGGGAATGATACGCAATGATCGGCTCTGAGGTGCTGGACTTGCTTGCATACTTGCGCTTGGTTGTGGACCCACATCACTCAGCGTGCCTGGCTCACTGTATGGCGAATCTTCATTTTGCGCAACATGCATCAACATACCCTGGAAGACCAATTTCCTCAAGGGACCTGTGCCATTTGAGGAAGGGTACCTGAGGTCATTCCTGCGAATCTACAACGTGCCGCGGCGCGGTTTGGGCAAGGTGCCACTTTGGTCTGAGCTGGGAACTTTCCGCAGATATTGGTCAGTCATACAATGCAGTCAATGCTTCAGAGTGCCGGAGTGCTTTCTCCAGGCAGCCCTGCGCTGCCTCCGCGAGCAATTCGGGGCTCCAAGCGCAGTTCCTGCAGAGTGGGCGCCTCGACTGAGTCGAGGGCCGCGGGCGAGCGGGGTGGCCGGAGGTCGCCTTTGCACGGCGCAGGCGCCTTGACGCAGGCGGGTGTGGGATATGTGGGATGTTTTGCGGTCGTGTTGACGCGCATGTTCCGCGTGTTCTGTTTTTCTCGGAGAACTGTTGGACAGAGAATCTGAGAAGCTCAGAGAGGCTCACAGACTTGAGGTCAGAGGTGCAGAGCCAGCAACAGGGTCCTTTGAGGGCGCCATGTCCCGGCTGCTCAAGGCGCAGATTCTCCCCGCATTCCTGGCCGCATCCGGCCACACCGACGCAGGCACCCTGGCTTGGTGCCAATGCCCGCGTGGCACAGGGCGCGCCTCAGGCCACGGAGCATCAGGTATGCGCAACGCATCAGGTTTGGGAAAGCTGTTTGCCGTCTTGCAAGCTGCCCGCCGCGTGGCCTCGGCCCATCGCTTGGCTTGCCGACTCGCTCGGCGCGTGGCCAGCATTGGCACCAGGCAGAGAAGGGAGCAGTCGATGTGCTACGTTTCGTCATGGCCCAGACCGGCCTTGGCAGCCCCCAGCATCAAATTGAGTGAAAGACAGAGAGAGAGAGAGAGAGAAGAAAAAAGACGCCTCAAAGCTATATGAATCTCGGTCCGAGGTGGTCACGAGACAGCGCAGGTGGCCTTGACTTAAGCGCCTTGAGCATATGGCACGTATTTCGAGGCAGTCCAGAGGCTGCTGGCAGCAGCTGAAAAACACACCATCGGAGCTGGGCTCTCAGATGGCTCTCAGATGGCTCCGGTTGGCATCTGGTTGGCATCCCAAATGGCCAGGCTTCGCGAAACGGAGCCGCATGCATTGTGCGACTCTTGCAAGAGATGGCCATTGCGGGAGGCGGCGCATTTGCACTATATTGAATTGGAGCCTCGGAGCCGCTGCTTGAATCTGAGAGCTGACCAGCCGAAGGCATCATGTCGGACAGCGCCGTTTCTGTCATGGCCCCGACTTTGACTGATGTATATGCATGCGTATGCATGTGGCGTCCGTGCGACGCGAGGTAAGCACCATCCATCAAGCCAAAGGACTGGAGTGGGACACCGTCTTCGTCCTGCAATGCAACGAGTCAGTGATGCCGTTGACCAGGTGTGCAACGCGTGCAACGCGTGCAACGCGTGCAACGCGTGCAACGAGTCATGTCATGATTTGTGTTGCTGTGCTCGGCAATCAAGATAGCCAGGCAGCCAGATGACAGCATTGAGGAAGAGCGACGGTAGCTGCGCCCAAATGGGAGGGGATCCAGGCAAAGTATTTTTGGGAAACGAGAAATTAGGCTGGCTTTCGCCAACAGCTAGCTTACCCATGAGTTTCAACGTGACGCTGAGCGCTTGGCTTCAAGCGCATTCCATAGTGGACTTCTCATGGAGCTATGAAGCGCAGCAGCAAAGCGAGCTCCTCGGCTGAGCCGTACCAGGATGACGTGGACGATGAGGAGTCGCCCCTTCTGAACGGGGTAGTGAAACCACAGTCCTGCATCGCCTCAATCAGTGATGGCTTTGGACTGGGTCCTTTCATGCAGCGCCTAGAGATGAACTTTGGCTACGAGTTGTTGGTGATGCTGTTTGTGGCTCAGCATCTCATGAAAGGCTTTGTGGGTGAATTCACGTCTCCCTCCATCTCCTACCTCTACGGAAGCTACAAAGTGTCTGGACCTCAGATGCAGGTGTACCGAGGTGTGACGCATCTGCCATGGGCAATGAAGCCAATGATTGGGCTCCTGAGCGACACTGTGCCCATCCTTGGGTACAACAAGGGGCCGTACATCCTGCTGGTGACTGTCCTGGGTGCAGCTGCCACTGCGTGCATCGGGGTGGTGTCCAAGGCACAGCTGAGTATCACGAGTTTGGTGCTGTGTTTGTTCCTCATCCAGCTGCAGCTGTCCACCACCGACCTGCTGACGGAGGCCAAGTACGCGCAGAAGATGCAGGCCAAGCCCAAGGAGGGCCCCGCGCTGATGTCCTACGTGTGGTTCGGCCTACAGCTGGGCGGTCTGGTGGCCACGCTGCTCATTGGGCCCATCCTGACGGCTTCAGGTCCCAAGCTGCCGTTCCTCGTGGCGCTGGTGCCCGGCACCGTGATCGTGGTGCCCGTGCTGCGGGGCTACATGCAGGAGCCGCGCCTCAGCGGCGACCAGGTCCAGCAAGCGCGGGCCGCCATGTTCCAGCAGAAGGAGGCCTGCGTCCTGTGCGTGCTCATGATGCTCAGCACCGTGATACTCACCCTGATTGGCACCTTGCTCCAAAATGTACGCACCAACGCCCTGGCTTCCGCCGCTGTGGCTGTGGTAATCCTCCTGGCCTTTAGCATCCTGCTACGCCCAGAGATCGCTAAGGTCAACGCCTTCTTCGTGCTGCAGACATCAGTCAATTTCTCTGTGGGTGGTGCGGCCTTCTATTTCTACACGGATACCAAGGACCAGTACCCGGAAGGCCCACATTTTTCAATGGTCTTCTACACCACGGTCCTTGGTGTCGCTGGGGCGGTGTTCTCTCTCATCGGCATCTACACGTACCAGAAGTATGCCAGTGACTGGACCTTCCGCCAGTTGCTGCTTGTCAGCAACTTGGCGCTATGTGTGCTCAGCGTGACTGACGTGGTTTTCTTCCTCCGCCTCAATGTGAAGATGGGCATCCCTGACCATGCCTTCATCCTCGGGAGTAGCGTTTTCTCAGGCATTCTCAGCCAGTGGCAGTGGATGTGGGAGCCTCAGAGTTGTGAACCATGCCAAAGCCTTGCCGAAGCCTTGCCAAAGCCTTGCCGAATCCATGAAGACAAGGAGCAGGAAGGCTTGCTAGCTGGTTTGCAAGGATTTGCCCAACTGTTGCTGAGAGAGGTTTGCACAGATCGCAGTCGGGCGTTGGGAGGGGTTGGCATGCGTGAGGTTGTGACTTCGTGACTTCGCACGTAAGGCCCGGGGTGGTGATCCTGTCGCAGCTGTGCCCGCCGGGCCTGGAGGCGACGATGTACGCGCTGCTGGCCGGGTGCCACAACCTGGGGGGCACCATCGCCAGCTCCATGGGTGCGTGGCTCCTGCAAAGCCTCGAGGTGCAGCCTTCCGGGGCCCAGAACGAGTCCGGGCAGTTCAGAAATCTCTGGGTTTGCGCCGCCATCTCCTCCGTGCTGCCCGCTTTGGTGCTCGTGTTGCTGCCTTGGTTCATCCCGGACCGGAGGCAGACGGAGAAGCTCATGCAGGAAGGGGACGCCAGTGTGACGCATGGATCCCTGTGGCGCAGATTCACGGGCCAGGACCCGGCGTTCTCGCCCGTGGGCCCTACTCCCTAGGATGAGCCGCAGTCACGCATGGCCGAACTGTCCAAAATTTGGCCCAACGGCTCTGCGCAGGCCAGTGCCGCCTGCTTGTAGCCGGGAACTGCTCGCAATCTCCCATGGCCTGACTGCAGAAAAAGGAGCTCTATGGAGCTCTTGCTTCTTGGGTGTCATCTTTGTGCAGGCGCAGGGTGCAATCAGAATGTCGAGCCCAGGCTGTTCTACGTTGCCATGACCCGCGCCAGGAATCACCTGGCCAGGGCCTTGGGGTCCAAGCGCGGAGAACCCAAACTGGCGCGGCCGAGGTGTTGTCCTTCACGGAGGAGGCGCAGCGGATGCTTGACGCTTGGGGGCTCGGGGGGCATCTTGTCCAAGGCCGAGCCTTCACGCTTTCTTTTCGAGTCGGGTGCCCTTGGAAGCTCGGCATACAAAGACTTTGCTCTTGGTTCAGTTTCCCAGTGTGGCATAAACTGCCAGTGCGTGTGCTGCCCGTAAAGCTTGTGCTTCATTGTTATTTACAGCGTCCCATTTCTCGAGTCCTGAAACACTCAGTATTTCAGCCTTTGGAGCTGCTTCGGGGCTAACATGCAAATGCGGGTTGAATCGGACTGAAGCTTGTCACCGGGTCACCGGGTTCTGGCAAAAGCAACTCGAGGCGAGAAGCGTCCAAGCGTCCCCGAAACCCAGGCTGCAGGGAACTTCAGGATGTCCGCTTGTCCGCTTGTCCTCATTCCGACCCGCAGGCCCGAGATCAGTCGAGTGCCTCGCGAGGCACGGTTGCCCCGTGTTGCCCCAGTTCGCTCAGCCAGCTGCCTGGATCCATCAGGCACGTGGATCCCCAAGGCGCTTGAAGCTGAGCGAGCACTTTGTACCAAACTCTTTGGGGAGAGCGCGCAGTGACGTAGTGTAGCACTTTGTCTGGTCTTATGGCGCAGTGTACAGCACGCTCGGCCAATGGGGCAGTGTGGCCACGTACTGGATGAAGGGACCGAATTCATAGTGCTTCGGGGAAGCAGTTTGCATGTCCACACCGGCAAGGCGACCTTTGTGAAGGAAAACGGGCGAACGCTGCGTCGAAACATTCACCTGAGAGAACCGGTGTGCGAGTTTGTGTCGGAGGCTCACATCCGTAGGCATTGGCTCAATGGCTGCGGGGAGCAAGAGCCGTGGTTGAGGTGCCTTTGCCATTCTTTGCCCGAAAGCAAAGAGTTCAGGTAAGAATCGGTACCTTATCGCTCAGCAAGATACGTGAGACGAAACGCAGAACGAGATGCGCGAGAGCACATGCCGAGCGCACATGCACTGCAAGACCGACGCATGGCAAGCCAAGCATAGCGAGAGACACAAGCATACACGATCAAGCTCGCACGAGCACACTTGCACAAGCAAACTCACGCGAACATCAGCTTCAAAAACAGGACTTCTTGTATTTTTGCGGCGATTGGCGTGGCCGATGTTAAAAGTGAGGTTTTTGCGGTTCTCGTGCGAGCTTCTGCAGGATCGGCGCGGTCGATGTGCAAAAACTGGAGTTTCTTGCAAAGCTCGGCGGCACTTGTGTGAACAACCCTCAACATTGAACAACGCACGCAAAAGCTTGAGCAGAGCAACTTGAGAGCAGAGAGCTTGTGCAGACAAGCTTGCGCAGAGCACTTGCATTCAGATAGAGATATGCAATGACGGCCGGGCTTGCATCGCTTGGGCAGGGAGTTTGCGCAAAGAACTTGCACAGAGTTCTTGGAGCAAAGATGGAGCCGAGAACTTGGGCAGAGATTGCTCAGAGAACTTAAGAAACTTGCTCACAGGAATGCCGAAGACTTGCGCAGAGAAACTTGCAGAGTTTCGCTATATGGTATGCTTTCGGGCCGCCGTTCTTCTAGTTTTTTTGCAACGTCGCCAGGGCGGGCATGGCAATTCCTGAGGCCATGGATTCAATTTGTGCGCCTTGATCTGGTATGGTGAGTGAAGGTCAACGGCAGAGGCCCAGCTGGGACCGTGCGCACCCGCTGCATCCCTAAGCATAGCGGCTCAGTGGCCCATCAGTGGCCCCAACTTCTGAGCTTTAGGCAGCGGCCTTGCAGACCTGGTGGCCGACGCAGAGATGGAGAAGGCAACGCTGTGAAGTTCTGTGAAGGGACGTGTTTCGGATGTTTTCGGATTCGGGGCGAAGCGACGAGGTGCCATCGCCGGGCCCTCCAGCCTCTGGCAGGATGCTGCGCGCCACCGGCTAAGAAGGCGAAATGCGGACAGCCTTCAGAGACTGTCTCGCGAGGTTGAAGTGCGAGGGCTGCTGCATGATTGGTGCCTCAGCTGTCATGTCAACCTCATGGCCTGCTCAGCTATGAGTCTATGAGGTTTGACGTGGCTGACATGGGGGATTTCATTCGCTCGCCGCACTTTGCCGGCACCCTGCGCCCGCAGCCCAAACGCTGACAGCTATAGTGCTAGCTGAATGCTGCACATTGGAGGCGAGAACGTGGCCAGATACTTCGGAGTGCCAATCGAGTGCCAGCCTTTCCCTGGCACGTGCGGTGGTAAAGCCACTGTGCATTCTAAAGGCGGCAGGCTATCTACGATGAAGTCGGGGCCTGGTTGGGATGTGCCAGCACTTGGAGTTGAGCTAAAGTTGCTCAGGACGGTTTGCTGACGAGCTGCGCTGATTACAGCAGATTCCTCAGGCCAACAGATGCTTCCACAGTCCGTGCTTTGAGTTTGCAGGCCGAGCACTTCAGCGAATGTACCCCAAGCTCTTCATCTATGACCTGGACGAGATGGGTTTCGCGCTGAAGTGAAGCAAGTGAGGCGGACCCGCCTTGGCCAAGGTGCCGACCTCCGAGCTCGGGCTGCCCTGCCCCCAGCCGCCATCTCTGCCATGCAGGGTTCAAAGGGTCCAAAGGG
The DNA here is from genome assembly GCA_963377175.1 of Effrenium voratum. NCBI lineage: Eukaryota > Dinophyceae > Suessiales > Symbiodiniaceae > Effrenium > Effrenium voratum. Next base: position 73,250 of record CAUJNA010000141.1, on the reverse strand, counting down.
TCTAAAGGGTCTAAAGGGTCTAAAGGGTCCATTATTCGAGTTCAGAGGTGGAGGAGCTACGGCAGCTCGATGCGGATGTGGAGCAGCCGCCGCCCCGTGCGAAAAAGGCACAAGATGGCACAAGTTGCCTCGATAGCGCCGCTTCGGCCCTAGGTCCTGGCGCCAGTTTGGAGCGAACGTGCGAGAGAGAAATGAGAGAGGCTGGCAACGTTGGCAACGCGCGCGAGAGGCTGTGGTTGCGGCGCAGAGTTCCTGTGCAGTGCAGGACTCTCGCCATGCCCAACGGCCAGAGGCCCTGAGGCCGCCTCACATGTGCGTGCACACACACACACACACACACACACGCAGGTGTGCACATATAAATGGATCGCCCTCTACCCTTTGTTCAGGTTCCAGCCGCATGCTCACCAAATAAAAGGAAAACTAGAAAAATATGTCTGGCATTCGGCCATACTCCGCACTAAAAACAAGCAAGAACAGTCTAAACGCAGCATTTCTGGGAGTTCGCCCTCCTCACTAAAGGCAGGGCGAAAGTTAATGGTGTTCAGCCCGACTGCAACACACAATTTGCTTCGGCTTCTGGAGCGGTAAGCACGCCTGTCCACTTGCAGCTTCTCAGCCTGCCAAATGATTTGCAGCGCTGCACACACGCCTGCCAAATGGTGAGCACATCCGCTCAAGCGCATGCGCGTAGCACAGCGCACACGCCTGCTAAATCATAAGCACACCCATTTACGAGGGTCTGCCAGAACTGCACACATGCCCGTCACATGATAACGATGATAAACACACCCGTTCACGTGCGTCTGCGCAGGACTGCGCACGCGCGGCAGTTGTTCGCCGCCTCCAAAAACACCGCGGATCCTGGCCAACACGACACGCACTAAAAACCATCACAGTAGCATGTCTGGCTTTCATCTGAATTCTTTGGAGTGCTGCAATATTCCCACATATGTCGTGTCATGGTTGGGGGAAGATTTGCTTTTCGGGGCGTTTTGGCCCAGTGCGAATGTTGCGCAACATGTAGGCCAGCCAACATGTCAGAACAAGTTTACCCCCACCATGGCTGGAACGTGTTGTTGTGTGGTTTTGTTTTGTTTTAGCATGTTGCGCCAAATGTTCTAAATGGTGCGCAACATGCAAACCAAGCTGAGAGGCTTGGCAACATGTGCGGCTCTGTTCAGTCGCTTTTATTGTTAAGTGTTTGTGCGATCTCGGATCTTGGGTCCAGCCCAAAAATGTTAAAGTAGAAGTGATTGTGCATGAAGATGAGCATGCATCAGGCCATTTGGCTATGATCAAGTATATGAATCTGAAGCCGTGGAAAATCAAGGTCGTGCGTCATAGGTTTTGTCATGGTAGCGGAGCTGGCATCTGGTGCCGGCTCCCGTTCTGCATCTGCCAGAGGCAAGGCCTTCCTGCGCGAGCAATCTGCAGAGGTGATCATCCTGGGACACCGGAATTTGGGCATCAAACAGGTGTCGGCCAGGGTCTGCAGTTGGCAAGCAGGTATCTTTGCAATTTGGTTGTGCTTCTGGCGGTGATCTTCGATTGGTATTTGATGTCGGGTACCGGCGATGGGTCAGGCCAGTTGGGCGCACCGGACATGGCTCAGATCGCGGCAATGCTGCAGCAAATTGCACAGGAGCAAGGGAATCAGCGGCAGCGTTTAGATGATCTGGGACAAGCAGTGCAGGGGACGGGAGCGGCAGTTCATGTCGCACAGCAAGTGACGGAGCAGGTGGTGGCTGAGGTTGTACAACAAGTACAGTCGGGTTTTGCGCGTGAACAGCAGCAGCAACAAGATCAGCTGACGCAGATGATTCAGGCGCATCAGGCTACACAGACACAGCTTCAGCATATGGGTGCATCACTTGCAGACATGCAGAACCGGGTCGGCCAGGCATTTGCAAGTGCAAGCGCTGGGGCAGGTTCAGCACAGGGCCGGGCGGCATCCGGAGATTCGAGGGGGAGTCCGACAGCACAAGCAGATGGTACAGCTGGGCAAGGTACGGTGCCTCCAGCACCGCCTTTTTTGGGGCCGGTTGGAGGTGGGCCCAGATTGTACAATATCGGAGGAGGCAGCGCGGGCGCGTCGATGAGTCTGGCTGTGGCATATGCGATTCAGCAGGGAGCGGTAGACGGTCGTTCGTTGGGAAAACCAGCAATTTTCAACCCGCAGGATAGCAAGGTGTCATTTCAGGATTGGACAGATTCGGTTATTACACTGTGCGACAGCAGCATGCCGGGTGTTTACGAGGTGCTGGAAGATATTGCTCACAAGCAACCCAAGGTGAACATGGACCTCAACAGCATCAAGACCCTTTACGAGCACATGGATCAACTGCTGTTGGAGTATGCCAACACGAACGTGTATGCTATTCTTTCTACGTACACATCGGGCGAAGCAAGGAGTTTGGTCCCGACCGAACGGATTTGAAGCGTTCAGACTTTTGCAGGTGAGATTCAACCCGGTGACGGTTGGACGGCAGAGAGCTCAGTTGATCAAGATCACCAACCCGCAAGAGGGCATCTCACTGGACAAGCTGGCAGCTGAAATTGTGGCGTGGGAGAATAGGATCGTGGACTATGAGAGCCGGCCAGGAGCTGAACGAGTTTCGGATGCTATGAAAATGGCAGCCCTTGTTCACATGAGCCCCCACAAACTGCGAGAGCATCTTCAACTCAATGCTGGGCGCTACGCAGCGTTCATAGAGCTCAGGGAGGCGGTGTTCTCATATTTGGATCAGGTGGCGCCGGTTGCACAAGCAGCCATGGACATCGGATCTGTCGGTGTGGGGAAAGGCGGAGGATGCTTTTTGTGTGGCGGTCCGCATTTGATGAAGGACTGCAAGGGCAAGGGCAAAGGCAAGAAAGGTGGAGGAGACAAAGGTAAGGGAGGCAAAGATCATGGCAAAAAGGGGAAATTCAAAGGAGGTGGAAAAGACTTTGGCAAATCCAAAGGTGCTGGGAAAAAGGGGAAAGATGCGGTTTGCCACAACTGTGGGAAACCGGGGCATTTCAAGGATCAGTGCTGGTCAAAGCCCAAAGGTTTGAATGCGGTGGAGCAGAAGCAAGACCCCCGTCTTTCTCAGTTACAGTCAGCATATGCCAAAGCAGCTGCAGAAGAGTTCCAACGTATGACAACTGCAGCACCGACTTTGACAGCTCCCACATCACCTGTGTCTCCGGCATCAGTTCGCAGTGCAGGCACAGGATCAGCGCAAGCGAGTGGCAACCCGGTGCAGATGGGCAGTTTGGTGGTCAAACATTTGTGTGCGCTTTCTAGGAGGTGGTGCAATCAGGGCAATTGGGGGACTACCGCGACATCTGCCTATGGTGATGAGTATGTAGGGACGCGTGATATTCTGGTCACTCTGGATAGTGGTGCGGCGGCATCCGTTTGTCCTGCAAATCGCCGGACCCAGGTATGAATTTTCTTTCAGCCAATGGTGAGATGGTTCCTGAGCTGTGGAAGGTGAGCCCACTGGTGATTACGGAGGAGGAGCAGATTCGGACCACGCAGTTTTCCGTGGCGGAGGTTCACAAGCCTTTGATGTCAGCAGCTCAGGTGGCGAACAAAGGACACCGTATTGTGCTTGAGGCAGCAGACAAGGAGAGCTACATTGAGGATGTGGTGACAGGTGAGCGCATGAGGCTGTATCAGCATGAGGGTGTCTATGTGCAACGGCTGAAGGTGGTGGATGGTCAGGACGCGGGTTTTGGCGGGCAGGCAGGTCGGGCGGAAGCCGAGAGCATGTGAGAAGAGGTGAGCCCAGCAGTGCTGTAAGTCCCGGTGCAAATATTTGTGCAGCGCAAGCCGAGGGCGGTGGACAGTTATCTGCAGAGGGCCGAGACGATGAAGAGGACAATCGGAGTACCTTGTATCAACCCACTGAGCGAGGTGATGACGATGGTGAAGATCTGTTGCTACATTTTGCAGAATTGGGTGATGCAGCAGATGAGTTTCCCGGTGATGGAGGTGGAATGCATGAGGAATTTGAGGAGGACTTGGTTCGGCTGGGACAAAAGACGCCCATCAAGCCAAGCGCAGAAGAAGTACGGCAACACTACATCAGTCATGTTCCTTATCGGGCATGGTGCCCCCACTGCACGAGAGGTAAAGGTAGATCTTTGCAGCATTCGATGAAATCTGCGAAGGACAAGAAAGACGAGAGAGTGAGACCAAGGGTGAGCATGGATTATTTCTACCTCACCAAGAAGAATCCAAACAAGGAGGAGGATGCGTTACCACTTCTAGAATTTTGGATGAGCCGTCGATGAGGATGTTCTCAGTGGCATTACCAAGCAAGGGTGTGGAGCACCAGTACAATGTGACAGTTGTGACGAAGCTGGTGAAATATCTGGGTCGTACAGATGCCAACCTCGCCGTGTTCAAGTCGGACACGGAGCGGTCATTAGTTGCTCTGAGAAATGCGGTGCAACTTCGTGTTCCTGGAGTTGGGTGTGAAGATGCAGTGAAAGGTGAGTCGCAGACCAATGGGCCTATAGAGTCTGCGGTTGGGCGATTACAAGGACAAGCTCGCACTTTGAAGAGCTGCTTGGAGTCGCGGTATCAGATGAGGTTTTCGCCGAGGCATCCTATACTTTGCTGGTTGGTCGATTACTGTGGAACGCTTCTGTCCAGGTTTCAAAGGGGGCCAGACGGTTTCACGGGCTATGAAAGGTCGACCGGGAAACGGTGGAGGATTGCGCTTCCTGAATTTGGCGAGTGTGTCTTTTACGAGCCGGTGAAGGGTGAAAGGGATGCGAGCAAGTTGGACGCGAAGTTTGAGCCGGGGATCTTTCTGGGTTTTCAAGAAGGATCGGGTATGAGGTGGATTGGCACGCCGGACGGTGTGGTCCGCACTTGTGGTGGAGAAGTTCGTCGGATTGCCTTGGCAGTTGAAACCACGGATTGGCTTGCAAGCGGATATGAGAAACTTTTCACCTGCAGATATCGAGATCGAGGTTCCCGATGTTGGTGCAGGTGATGGAGACGAGCTGAAAGAGGTTGCAGTGGAAGAGGAGAAGAAGAAGTATGTTCCTCGAGGCATCTACATACGGAGAGATGTGGAGCTTGAGGCCTATGGCTACACGGAGGGCTGCGACGGTTGTGAAGCTGCCAAGCACGGTCTATCTCACAAGCAACATAGCCGTGCATGCAAGGAGAGGATCTCAGGTGAGATGCGCAAGACAGAGGAAGGTAAGAAGAGAGTTGAGAAGGTGCGCGCACGAGAGGAGAAGTATATGGTGGCGGTGCGTGAGAAAGAAGAGGCGAAGAAGAGAGCAGCAGCCGAGGAGTTGAAGCCGGATAAGGAGAAGATGAAGAGACAGGTAGAGGCAGATGATGTAGTTGATGCGGTGCTTGGTGGAGGAAACGCAGCGGTAATGGCGGAGGTTTCGGGTCAAGGGGGCCCATCTTCGTCATCGAGGTCGGCGCCAGCAGCAGCATCAGCAGCAGCAGATGTACAGATGGAGAATGAGGTTTCAGAAGCAGTGGAGGAGTCCAACATGGAGATGGGTTCACTTCAAGTGCTTTGTCAAGGACAACGTGGAGCGTTTGTGGACGCTGTGCGAGAAGCGAGTTTATGTGAGACAGCAATGCTGATCTTGGAGGAAGACACCGAAGACCGGCGGATCCTTCTGCAAATAGGTGCGATTTCAGTCAAGAGAGCATACGACCTGCAGAATCCGATTGTGGCCGAGCTCTATTCACCACCACGGGTCACTGCAGAGTTGGGCCAACGAGGTATCGGCAGTGGTGTGGCTCTGGATTTGACTACGGTGGATGAGTTTGGGCGGCCCTGGAATTTTTGTGATGAAGATTGCAGGCAGAGAGCGGAGGAGTTGATCGAGTTCCTGAGACCAGATTTGCTTATTGGGAGCCCACCGTGCGGGCCATTTTCGCAGATACAGTTTTTGAATCAAACGGAATGTGATCCTGCAGAGATGCTGAGAAAGGTGCAAGAAGGACGAGAACATGTGAGGTTTTGCTGCAAGCTGTATTTGAAGCAGATTGAGCGAAATAAATTCTTTTTGCATGAGCATCCTGCTAGTGCGTCTTCATGGCATGAGGAAGACATTGCGGAGGTGGAGCAGCAGCCGGAGGTCCAGAAAGTCACAGGGCACATGTGTGAGCAAGGGATGACGCTGGAGGATGAGCATGGCGTGGGCTTTGCCAAGAAGCCTACAAGCTATCTGACAAACAGCCCTTGCATTGCTGACGAGCTGAGCAAACAGTGCGAAAACGACGCGGATGCAATAGGTATTTGGCGACAAACCGGACGGGGTGTGCGGAAAGGGCAACTGCCCCGGAGAGGAGGACCTGTTTGGGAATCAGTTCGCAAACGAGTTACACTGGATTTGACACACGGTGCTTTGCTGCAAGATTTACGTGATGTTCACAATGCAACAGATGAGCAACTGAGATTTGAAATCCCCAGGGATTGTTTGCTGGTGGAAACAATTTTTTATTTTGTGCGAGAAGGGAAGAAGTGGCATAGGCATATTCCGCTGATTGGTGGTAAAGCGAAACAATGTGAAGTATATCCACGCGGCCTTATTCGCAGCATTTTGCGTGGGTTACGGAAGCAGTTGAAACTGATCAGGCCTATGTTCACGATGGATTTTGGTCCCACAAATCAGGAGGAGGATCTGGATTTTTCTTTAGCAACAGACGATGGCTGGGGAGAGTTCATTGATGAAGTTTCTGGGAAGCCATTGGACCCAGTCAAGGTGCAAGAGGCGCGAGCTGAGGAAATTGATTATGCTTACAGGTACAATGTTTGGACGGAGATTGATTTTGCAGAGTGCTATCAGCAGACAGGGAAAGGTCCGATCTCATCTCGGTGGATCGACCTGGACAAGGGGGACATTGATCGTCCAAACTACAGAAGCAGGCTGGTCATTCAAGAAGTGCGGCAATCACATATACAGGCGATTTTTGCTGCGACGCCGCCTCTTGAATCGATACGTATCTTGTTGAGTTTGCAGAGGGCTGGCAACAAGCGAGACCACCTTGGGAGAATGCAGAAAGTGATGTTTTTGGATGTCAGGAGGGCACATTGGAACGCAAAGATTTACAGGTTGGAGGTTGGGCTGGGGCCTGGCAAATGCGGACGTTTGAGCAAAGCCATGTATGGATGTCGGGATGCAGCGGCTTGCTGGGAGTTGGAGATCACTGTCTGTCCTGGCATTGGGTCACCAGTTTTGTTTTGCAATCAGACGAGAGACATGAAGGTGACGCTGCATGGTGACGACATCACGGTATTGGGATTCGAGGATGCTTTGTTCTGGCTGAAAGCAAGTTTAGAAGAGCGATATGAATTGAAGTTTGGCGGTTTGCTTGGGCCGGACAGCACGGACGTACAAGACGTGAGTGTGTTGAATCGCTTGGTGCATTTTGGCGAGCGTTCCACGACCATTGAAGCTGATCCGAGGCACGTTGAGATTGTATTGAATGAGTTGGGTCTGCAAGGCGGGAAGACCACTGTGAGCCCAGGCGTACACAGCGACATTGCGGAGGAACCACTTTTGAGTACGTCTGAAGCTTCACGGTTTCGTAGCCTTGTGATGCGATGCAACTATTTGGCGTTAGATCGACCTGACTTTAACTATGCTTCGAAAGAGTTGGCAAGAGCAATGCAGCGACCAGCTCAAGGGCATTGGAACGGCTTGAAGCGGCTGGCAAGGTATTTGGGCGGGCATCGGCGCTTGGTGTGGGAATTTCATCAACAAGAAGAGCAGTCAGCTTTGCAGATGTACACTGACTCAGATGATGCTGGATGCACTAAGACTCGGAAGTCAACATCTTGTGGGGTTCTTTGTCATGGTTCTCATTTATTGAAGTTCTACAGCTCAACGCAACACACTATCGCTTTGAGTTCTGGGGAATCGGAATTTTACGCTGGAATCAAGGCGAGATCGACATTGCTTGGCGGGATTGCAACGATGCAAGACCTAGGCTGTGAGTATGGTGCAGTATTGAATTTTGATGCGACTGCTGCGAAAGCAATGCTGAGCAGGCGCGGGCACGGGAAAGCGAAACATATTTCGCGCTGCTACATGTGGCTTCAGCAGCAGGTGCAGGAGCAAGCCACTAAGCTTGGCAAGATTGGAACTCGAGTCAACCCAGCCGACCTGGGGACGAAACACCTTGATGGTCAGCGAATTCGAGAGCTTTGTGAGGTCATGAATCTGAAGTTTGTTGAAGGCGAGCATCAGATGGCCCTGCATGTGTAAAGAGGTGAAATGCAAGCACAAGGCAAGCATCTCAAGGGGGCTTGCATGAAGATGAGCATGCATCAGGCCATTTGGCTATGATCAAGTATATGTATCTGAAGCCGTGGAAAATCAAGGTCGTGCGTCATAGGTTTTGTCAGATTGTGTAATCACCTAACAACCTGAATGTGTACAAACCTGTGATGTGTCAGCACGGCACTTGTTGTGTCCTGGCAATGGGCTGTAGTCTATTTGTAGGCTCAAGGCCTTGATGTACAAAAGAGCCGTGCCATGTACAGGATGGATGTATATTAATACCCTCTTGGATTGATGTAGTCCTACAATAGGCCAAACAGTTTTGTTCTAACTGGGCGAAGCGATGTAAAAGCCTGTTATCAGCTCTACTGGCTGTTTCACTTTGTACATCCATGCTTCTAATGAATCGAACATTTGTACAAACTGCACTCATGTGGCCTGATGTCACCTGATGTCTGAACGATGTAGCTGCACCATTGTACAAAAAATCCGGTGTGCCAAAATTCCTCAAAATAAGTTTGGGGAACAGATCGTAGGTGACCAGATCATACCAGCAATACCTTTGAAAATTTAAGGGCTGCCGCCCGGTGTCGCCGCCCCCGTGGGGATTCGGGCTGCCTTTTGGTTGTGGTTCTTTTTTTTGTTTGGGGACTTGCCTGTATGCTGGTCTCTGCCGGGGTCTGCGGATGCTCGGGCTGCCCCGGGGTCTGCGGACACTCGGGCTGCCTTTGATGTTTTCTTTTCTTTTTTGGGTGGACTTCCCTGCATGCTGGATTCCGGGGTCTGCGGATGCTGGGGCTGTCTCTGGTACTGCTACTTTTTTATGGGGGGGGGACTTTCCTCAATGTTGGTTTGTGAGGCAGACGCCGGGGTCTGCGGATACTCGGGCTGCCTTTGGTAGTACTTTCCCGTATGTCGGTCTGTGATAACCCCCGTAAAGTGAATTGCCGCAGTCATGTTTTGTTGAGCTTTTTTTGTTTTGAGGGCTCCCGGAGGTGTGTTTCTGTGTTTTTGTCCAACCCTCCCAGGTACCGCTCCGGCCTTACTTCGGGCTGTTTTCTGTTTCTGGGTTTTGCACGTTTGCGCCAATTTGGATGATGCGGAGACGCGGGGATGAGGGATTCCTGTGTCTGTGATGCCGCTTTTTGTGGCCCGTTTTGCTGATCTTTTGTCGGTGCTTCCGGGCACGACCCCTCCCGCCCGGGCACGACCCCTCCCGCCCGGGCACGACCCCTCCCCTATTTTGGGCCGTTGCCGGCTGGCCTTTTGTCTTCCTAGGTCCTAGCTGCTTGCCTGCCTGCCTGCCTGCCTGCCTGCCCGTTTGTTAGCTTGCCTTCCTGTGTGACTGCTTGCCTTTTTTTTCTCTCCTGCCTATGTGCCTGTCCGTGCGCCCGCTTTTTTGATCGCTTGCCTTTCTTCTGGTCCTACGTCTGTATGCATATGCATATGTATGTGTGTATGTTTATGTGCATGTTTTGTGATGTTGGGTGCAATTCAAAATTTTCATGCTGGTGTATGAATGTATGTGTGTAATGTCATGTATTGCAACGCAATGTAATGTAATGTACTGTAATGTAGAGTAGTGTAGTGTGTACTGTAGTGTATTGTACTGTAGTGTACTGTAGTGTAGTGTAGTGTAGTGGAGTGTATGTATGTACTGTATGTATGTATGCATGCATGCATGTATGCATGTATGTGTGTATGCATGTATGTAATGTATGTATGTATGCATGTATGTATGTATGCATGTATGTATGTATGTATGACTGTATGTATGTAAAGTATGCATGTAGTGTATGTAATGTATGTATGTATCAATGTAATGTATGTATGTTTGTATTTGTGTACTTATGTACTGTATGTATATAGTGTATGTACGTAATGTATGTATGTATGCATGTATGGATGTATGCATGCATGCATGCATGCATGTAATGCGTGTATGTATGTAGGTACGTACGTACGTTATGTATGTATGTGTGTGTAATGTCATGTCATGTCATGTCATGTCATATATGTATGTATGTAAATATGTATGTAATGCATGTAATGTATGTATGTCTGTATGTATGTATGTATGTATGTATGTAATGTCTGTATGTATGTATGTATGTAATGTATGTATGTATGTATGTATGTATGTATATAATGTAATGTAATGTATGTATGTATGTATGTATTAATGTAACGTAATGTAACGTAATGTAATGTATGTATGTATGGAATGTATGTATGGACTGTATGTATGTAATGTATGTATGTATGTATGTAATGTATGTATGTATGTATGTAACGTATGTATGTATGTATGTAATGTAATGTGATGTATGTGTGTATTAATGTAATGTAATGTAGTGCGTACGTATGTATGTAATGAAATGAAATGTAATGAAATGTAATGTAATAGAATATATAATGCAATGTAATGCAATGTATGTATGTATGTATGCATGCATGCATGCATGTATGTATGTATGTATGTAACGTATGCATCTCCAGCTGTGCCTTGACAACTAGCATCGCAGCATTCCTTGCATTGCAAGTGGTGTCTAACGTCCCTTTTGATTTCTATATAAGAAATACAGAAAGGAGGATGATGACGATGATAACGGTGATGATGATGATGACTATGAGGAAGATGATGAAGAGTATCATCGTAGCATCCGCTGCATCTCCAACGAGAACGAAGACAAGTATCATCGGGGATGCATCTCCAACAGTGGACTCTCCAACGAGGACGATGACAAGTGCCATCGCGGCGTCCCTGCATCTCCAACAGTGGAGAATGATGACGATGATGATGATGACAACGGTGATGATGACGGGGATGATTATGAGGAAGATGATAGTGATAGTGATCATTCGCTATCATCGTAGCATCCGTTGCATTGCAAGTGGTGTCTAACGTCCCTGTTGATTTCTATACAAGAAGTAAAGAAAGGATGATGATGATGATGATGATAACGGTGATGAAGTATCATTGTAGCATCTGCTGCATCTCCAACGATGACGATGATAAGTATCATCGTAGCATCCCTTGACGATGATGACGATGACGATGATGATGACCATGAGGAAGATGAAGAAAAGTATCACGTAGCATCCCTTGAGGATGATGACGATGACGATGATGACGATGATGATGATGATGAGGACCATGAGGAAGATGAAGAAAAGTATCCACGTAGCATCTAACGGTGATGATGATGATGAGGACCATGAGGAAGATGATGAAAAGTTATCGTAGCATCCGCTGCATCCCCAACGAGGACGATGAAAAGTATCATCGCAGCATCCCCTGCATCTCCAGCAGTGGATGATGATGATGATGACAACGGTGATGATGACGAGGATGACTATGAGGAAGATGATAGTGATAGTGATCATTCGCTATCATCGTAGCATCCGTTGCATTGCAAGTGGTGTGTAACATCCCTTTTGATTTCTATATAAGAAGTAAAGAAAGGATGATGATGATAACGGTGATGAAGTATCATTGTAGCATCTGCTGCATCTCCAACGATGACGATGATAAGTATCATCGTAGCATCCCTTGACGATGATGGCGCTGATGATGATCATGACCATGAGGAAGATGAAGAAAAGTATCATCGTAGCATCTAACGGTGATGATGATGATGGGGACCATGAGGAACATGATGAAAAGTCATCGTAGCATCCGCTGCATCTCCAACGAGGACGATGACAAGTATCATCGCAGCATCCCCTGCATCTCCAACAGTGGATGATGACGATGATGATGATGACAACGGTGATGATGACGAAGATGACTATGAGGAAGATGATGGTGATCATTCACGTCGTCACAAGTATCGGGCGATGATACGTATCACGATGCATCCTCAGCATCACCAGCAGTCATGATGATAATCATGAATACGCATCTTCTGCATCTCAAATCGGGCGATGACAATGATCACGACGCATCCCCAGCATCTCTTGCAGGGACGATGCTGAGCATGAGGATGACGATGATGATAGCGATGATGATGAGGATGATGAAACGTATCATCGTAGCACCCGCTGCATCTCCAACGATGACGATGTAGCATCCCCTGCATCTCCAACAGTGGATGATGATTACGATGGCAATGATGACAATGGTGATGATGATGACGATGATGATGATGACCATGAGGAAGATGATGATGATGACGATGATGATGATGACAACGGTGATGATGACGAGGATGACTATGAGGAAGATGATAGTGATAGTGATCATTCGCTATCATCGTAGCATCCGTTGCATTGCAAGTGGTGGTCGAACGTCCCTTTTGATTACTACTTTACAGCCTCCGGCTCAGGCCGCCGGCATTGTCCTCTCCCTTTTCTCCTTCTTCCTCTCTCCCTTGTCTCCCTTGTGTGTTCTGTCGTCCTCTCTCCCTCCCTCCGCTCCCCATCCTCCCCATCCCCCCAAGCCTCTCTCTCCCCATCTCCCTCTCTCGTATGTATGTATGCATGTTTATATGTATGTGTGTAAGGTATGTATGTATGTATGTATGCAATGTATGTATGCATGCATGCATGTATGTATGCATGTATGTATGTATGTATGCAATGTATGTATGTGTGTGTGTATGTATGCATGTATGTATGTATGCATGTATGTATGTAATGTATGTAATGTATGTAATGTAATGTAACGTAATGTAATGTAATGTATTGTCATGTATATATGTATGTATGTAATGTATGTATGTCTGTATGCAGGTATGTATGTAATCTAAGGTAATGAAATGTAATGCAATGTAATGCATGTATGCAGGTAATGTAACGTAATGCTATGTTATGTTATGTAACGCATGTATGTAATGTATGTATGGTATGTATGTATGTATGTATGCATGCATGCATGCATGCATGTATGTATGTATGTATGTATGTATGTATGTTTGCTCTTCAGTATGTCCCGCAAAAACACATTTTTCTTGCGTTTTCGCAATGAGGACGTCCAAAAACACAGAGTTTTCCAGATTTTCGGCAACAGGATTCAGGAAGCCCAAGCCGGCAAAAAAGCCGGCAGGGGGAATCGAGCCTGGGACCCCTGTTTTGCTCCCCGAAGACTACGTTTAGTGGAACGGTCGGAGGGAGAGGGGGGTGAGGCCCACTGCCGGGGTGCCTATCCCAGAAGGGAACTGGCACCCTGTGGTAGTAGAGGTCGTTGACCTGGCCCCTGGATCTATTCCGGAGAGAGTCCAATATGCCAATATGGAGGATTGGAGGATGGATTGTGCCTGGTGGCTTGTGTTGACTGTGAATGCTGTAAAGCGATCTGCAAGCCTTTTAATCAATGTACCATGAGTCGAATGACTGTACAAATGACTTGAAGGGCCTTGAGCCATCATGTCAGCGGAGTGTGTGAAGCAACAAAAAGCAACACAAAACAGACACAAATTTCTTTTGACCTTTCACACCAAAGTGTATGATTGGCTTCTTGGCCTTACGTGCCGTAGCCATATATTGTTACAATGATTCATCCAATTTTGGCGCGGATGATTTGTCATGTGAGCAAAGTGGAAAACAGTCTGTACTGATTCTGTGAGATACCTAGATGTATCGAAAAAGGTGATGCACAACTCTATGTACATGCGGACGAATGTGAAACTATTGATCTCTCACTGAATAGTCTTGTTGGCGGTGAGGATCAATCTGGTTGAAGTTCGTAGTACCGATCGTGGGAGTCTTCTCAGTCGGTCGAATAAGTGCCAAAGGTGGCTGCTTTATGAGGTGATCAGCGGTACCACCGACTGACTGCCACAGTCTCCATAATCATTCCAGGTCGAGTCTCCATAATCCTTCCATTGCTTTGGATTGCCCCAGTACTGCTTGTTGTACTCTTTGTACTCTTGCTGAGTCCAGGATTGTTTCTTCTTGAGGTGCTCCTTGGATCTCTCAAAGTTGCGTTGCCTGGCGGCAGATCTACTGCGGATGTTGTCCATCAGCGGACTGTGCGAGTCGGAATCTTGTGAGCCATTCATGAACATATCGTTGTTCACGTGCTTGAAGCGTTCCGCGGATGAGACCTGATAGTCGAAAATGGCAGACGTTGGATCGCTCCGCATGGCTTCCAGTTGTTCATCTCTCATGGCGTTCATCTCTTCCTTCCGGGAAAACCTGCTGGATATTCGTTTTGCCCCATCCAAACACGAATGTCATCATCACATCTGGGAATGTTCGGTCATACCCTGATCCAGTCTTCATGTATAAGTGATCATGAAGTCATTGCATACTCCATTCTGTCCACGAGTGGCAGATTCTCCGTTTCATTCCACAATCTCTGATATTCCTTCATGAGGATATTCATGAGACCTTTGGCCGGATTGAAGACGTGCTGGAGTCTGCTGTAGGTATTCGCGGATTTGTTGGCGTCTCCAGTGATCGCATGGCATTGGTACAATGTCACGAGTGGCAGGATTTCGTTCTGAAGATCTTCCCGTGCTGCTCCATGGCTGATTGATGGATGAATGTGGAAAACTCCAATGGTAGCAAACGGGAGGTCTGCCCTCGTTACGTGGCGGCTGTCAAACTCGAGGAGTGATTTGTTGGATGATTTTGGGAGCATACCACGATACTCGTCACTCTGCTCGATGTGGAGAACGACAATCTCTTTGTTACGTCCGTGTCCTTGGACAGTGGTGCGTGGTGGCAATCTCGGTCCAATGTACTTCTTGGATTCAGTAAACATGGATGGTCCCGTAGTTGCCAAGCAATCCGAGGTCGGAATGTCGTATTCAGGATCAGTGCAGTTTTCCTCGGTTCCGAAGAAGCATCTGAACATCCCGAATGTGGTTCCCCAATTCTGACTCTTTGTGGAAATGTGTCTTGCCAATAGTTCCACTCTTGCGGAAGGTCCGCCGCGGACAAAGCATGCAGTTGGTCTGGATGACCATTGCTTGATAACGATGCCCTTGTACCCGAATCGGATGAACGTCTTGATGAGATCTCTGGATTTATCATCTTGAGGACTGAGGAATGCGTCTGCTTCATTGAGGCATAAGATGTGTGCGGTGTTCTGCATCATCATCTTCACGATTGGTCGGTCCTTCATCGCCATGTTGTACACCTCCCTGCCGTCCAGCTTTGGATTCCTCGTGAGGTTTCCATGGTTCATAGTAAGCATGTTGATCTTCAGGGATGAGGTGAACTCATGCGTCTTGAGATGGTCCACAGAGGGACGGTCGGTCGGCTGCATCAGCGATCCCAGGATGTCGGCAAATGCTAGAATGACTTCTGGGTTGTCATGTGATCTAAGCTTCTTCAATCCCAGTGGAAGCTTAATCGGATACCCTGATACTGGCTGTGCCTTCCGGTACTCGTCCATGGTGGGACATTCTCCTCGATGGCGGAAATAGAACTCTTCTTCTTCGAGGTTGACATCGGGATCGACGTGTGCTCTCTCGCATTCTGTCAATGTAGGATGACCTCCCTTTGGATCCTTGTTGTACTTCTCCATGAAGCGGATGAAGTTCCTTTTGGTCTCCACGAGCTCTTCCTCGGCGTCCTTCTTGCTCATTTCTACTTTGAGGTAGATTTCCTTGATTTCCTGGATGAACTCGTCTAGGTTCTCGGAATTGCGATACTCCATGGTGACCTTTGGCTTGACGGATCTCTCCCCGGAGGGTTCCATGTTCTCCTCTTCAACTTCGTCCTGATCGGTGGAGTGCCGTCGCTTCTTGTGGTCTCTGTAGCATACCGATGCCCCACGCTCCCAAGTACACGGACGATGATGGGGATTTGCGGGATAGCGCGATGATTTCAAAAGGAACGTCGGCTCAGGAATCCCGTGGAGGTGTGCACAACTCCTTAAAACAATTTCGGGGAACAGACCGTAGGTGAACAGATCGTAAGGCCCCCCAGAAAAAAGCCGACAGAAACCGACAGAAAACGACAACAACAAGCAGCAAACTAACAACAAACAACACAAAAGACGCAACACGAGCAACGACGCAACAGCCAACAATACAATAACAATAACAGTAACGGACAACCAAGCTTACACACACACAGACAAAATAGACTTTCAAAGACACGGAAAAGCGACCGTTGAGAACCGCGAGAAACAGAGAACTTTAACGAGAGGCCTAACAACAATTATTCGAAAGATCTTTGCGTACGCCGCCTTTCTTAGGCATAGGACGGATAGGCCTAACAACAATTCCTCGAAAGATCTTTGGGTGCGCCGCCTTTCTTAGGCATAGGACGGATAGGCCTAACAACAATTCCTCGAAGGATCTTTGAGTACGCCGCCTTTCTTAGGCGTAGGACGGATAGGCCTAACAACAAGTCCTCGAAACATCTTTGAGTACGCCGCCGTTCTTAGGCATAGGACGGACAGGCCTCACAACAATTCCTCGAAAGATCTTTGAGTACGCCGCCTTTCTTAGGCATAGGACGGATAGGCCCAACAACAATTCCTCGAAATATCTTTGAGTACGCCGCATTTCTTAGGCATAGGACGGATAGGCCTAACAACAATTCCTCGAAAGATCTTTGACTACGCCGCCTTTCTTAGGCGTTCCACGGATAGGCCTAACAACAAGTCCGCGAAAGATCTTTGAGTACGCCGCCTTTCTTAGGCATAGGACGGATAGGCCTAACAACAATTCCTCGAAAGATCTTTGGGCACGCCGCCTTTCTTAGGCGTAGGGCGGATAGGCCTAACAACAATTCCTTGAAAGATCTTTGAGTACGCCGCCTTTCTTAGGCATAGGACGGATAAGACTAACAACAATTCCTCGAAGATCTTTGAGTACGCCGCCTTTCTTAGGCATAGAACGGATAGGCCGAACAACAATTCCTCGAAAGATCTTTGAGTACGCCGCCTTTCTCAGGCGTAGGACGGATAGGCCTAACAACAATTCCTCGAAAGATCTTTGAGTACGCCGCCTTTCTTAGGCGTTCCACGGATAGGCCTAACAACAAGTCCTCGAAAGATCTTTGAGTACGCCGCCTTTCTTAGGCATAGGACGGATAGGCCTTACAACAATTCCTCGAAAGATCTTTGAATACGCCGCCTTTCTTAGGCATAGGACGGATAGGCCTAACAACAATTCCTCGAAATATCTTCGAGCACGCCGCCTTTCTTAGGCATAGGACGGATAGGCCTAACAACAATTCCTCGAAAGATCTTTGAGTACGCCGCCTTTCTTAGGCGTAGGGACGGATAGGCCTAACAACAATTCCTCGAAACATCTTTGAGCACGCCGCCTTTCTTAGGCATAGGACGCATAGGCCTAACAACAACTCCTCGAAAGATCTTTGAGTACGCCGCCTTTCTTAGGCATAGGACGGATAGGCCTAACAACAATTCCTCGAAAGATCTTTGAGTACGCCGTCTTTCTTAGGCATACGACGGATAGGCCTAACAACAATTCCACGAAATAAACTTTGAGTACGCCGCCTTTCTCAGGCGTAGGACGGATAGGCCTAACAACAATTCCTC
The DNA here is from genome assembly GCA_963377175.1 of Effrenium voratum. Taxonomy (NCBI): domain Eukaryota; class Dinophyceae; order Suessiales; family Symbiodiniaceae; genus Effrenium; species Effrenium voratum. Next base: position 55,525 of record CAUJNA010000141.1, on the reverse strand, counting down.
GAAAGATCTTTGGGCACGCCGCCTTTCTTAGGCATAGGACCGATAAGCCTAACAACAATTCCTCGAAAGGTCTTTGAGTACGCCGCCTTTCTTAGGCGTTCCACGGATAGGCCTAACAACAAGTCCTCGAAAGATCTTTGAGCACGCCGCCTTTCTTAGGCGTAGGGCGGATAGGCCTAACAACAATTCCTCGAAAGATCTTTGGGCACGCCGCCTTTCTTAGGCATAGGACGGATAAGCCTACCAACAATTCCTCGAAAGGTCTTTGAGTACGCCGCCTTTCTTAGGCATAGGACGGATAGGCCTAACAACAATTCCTCGAAAGATCTTTGAGTACGCCGCCTTTCTTAGGCGTAGGGCGGATAGGCCTAACAACAATTCCTCGAAAGATCTTTGGGCACGCCGCCTTTCTTAGGCATAGGACGGACAGGCCTGACAACAATTCCTCGAAAGATATTTGAGTACGCCGCCCTTCTTCGGCATAGGATGGATAGGCCTGACAACAATTCCTCAAAAGATGTTGGAGTACGCCGCCTTTCTTAGGCATAGGACGGATAGGCCTAACGACAATTCCTTTGAACGCATGTTTGATAGTTGCCTTGCGCTTGCGTCAGTTTTTTTTGGGCAGTACAGGGCACTCTGCCGGACAAACCCCGGGATATTGCCTGTCTAGGGTTCACGTAACAAAGTTGCACAAACAAGTTTGGTGCGCAAAGAAAACCTCTCGGGTTAGTCGGCAGCTTAGCAGACGCGTTTGCTGGCAGAGAGACATGTAGCATATGCGATTGCTGTCAGAGAGTTGTGTGGCAGACGCGTTTGCTATCAAAGACTTATGTAGCAGACGCATTGGCTGTCAGAGAGTAATCTAGCAAACGCGATTGCTGCAAAGACTTATGTGGCAGACGCGTTTGCGGTCAGAGAGTTATGTGGATGTAGCAGACGCGCTTAGAGAGTTATGTAGCAGACGCTTGCTGTCAGAGAGTTATGCAGCAGACGCGTGTGCTGTCAGAGAGTCATGTAGCAGACGTGCTTGCTGTCAGAGAGTCACTTTGTTTTAGCGGGGGACGGGCTTGTATTCCATGTGTGTAGTTCACGCGCTTAATTCCCGGGCAGAAGTTGCCTGACAAGTCGCGGACTAATAGCGCTGTCGCGCGCTCCACTTGTGTGCTCTGTGGCAAGCTCATCGGGAAATTTCTCGGATGAGCTTGGCGCGCTCGCCGTGTAGCGCTGTCTCGCGCTCCATACATACATACAGACACAAGCCATGCGTGTGAAATCCTGATAATCATGCGCACGCATCTTTTGCAGGCCTAGGACGGAACATGCTCAAGGCGCTCGATGGGTAAGAATACGGAGGAATCACGCTTCCATTGCCTATCGATCTGATACGATAATCTACGGCCGAGGTAGGAAAACTGTCACCTTGGTTGAAAGTATACACTTGCTTTCGGGAAGAGTCTACTTGTTACTTCGCTTTAGATTGTCTTGGCAAAGCAGAAACTATCTAACGCGACGAAGCATGTGTTTTTAAAGCAGAGCCGAAAGCGGCAAGTGTGATAGCGACTCTGACTAATACATGTTTGATAATGACCCGTGTTATGGCTCGCACCTGGGCGTGATCCCCAATTTGACCATTTGAACCGAGTACGAATTGCACAGCCTTTGTTTTAAGATTTGGTCATAGTTGGTCTAAGTCTCCCGAACCTTCTGGAATCTAGACACTTAACCAGCATGTCAAGCCATCCATGTAGTTTCCGCCAATTTCGCACAAGCTAAGCATCTACCTATATACTGCCTGTCCCGGGCTGTTCAAATGTGCAAAGTCCAAGCTGAGCTATAAACAAACGCTATAAACAAGCACATTTCGAATAGTATGATTCCTGTTTGAACATTCTGAACGTGATACCTGACAACCTCACCAATCAGCGTTGTAGGGAAACAAGGCAAGTTCGAGGTTGCGGCGTAAACCTTGGTTGGCTAGAAAGTCAAGCGACCGTGAAAGTCGTGAAAGCGAGACCGCGTCTTGTTGCATGACTATGTTACAACATCAGATACGGGGGAACCATAAACAAATGCTCGTAGCCTGCGGTTGACTCTTCAATCACGCTTGCGCCTGCAGTTGAGTTCCGGACAACTGATTTGGTTTTTGTGGGCGTCGTGGTATGGTGGTCTTTTGCTTTACACGAGGGGCGCGATGAATGTGCGAGTGTCGTACAAGTCTGTGCCCCAATATTTCTACCAACATGGTGATGTGTCTTGTGGCTATAGATCTGTTTTATGGTTTTTGGCTGGTTGATCGTTTTGCAGTTGCGCGAGCTACAACTATACATTGGCAGAGCTTGACTAAGTTTGGACTTTGATGCACGGGTGTACTTGGCGGCAAAGCGGCCATGTGGCGCAACATTTGCAACACATCTGGACTCATGTGATCGCTATTTGTTTGCTTGCTGGTTAAGAATCTCAGTATATATACATGAATTTGCATACTCGCGTGTGAGTGTGTGTGTACATGCGTGTATCTATAGTTTGTATGCAATACTATTTTATGATGGAAGGCCGCGCATCAACATGCATATGGAACATACGTTCCGTGTTTCAGGTTTGGTTCCTGGAATTTTGGGGTCTTTGCCAAGTCCTCGCGCGAAGGTGCAGGCTAAGCTCGCCTCTGCCGTGACCAGGCAAAGGTTCATCAGAGCAGCCCGCACTAAGCAAGAAAAACCAAGATGTCAGTTAAGCGATGGGCTAAGGAGAAAAACTGGTACCTGTCGCCCAGTTTCAAAGCCTTTGGACCCTTGGTGGGAGGAGGCCGGAGTTCATCAGACCAGCTCGCACTAAGGCTTATGAAGGTCTTGGGTCCCTAGGGTACGGTCAGATCGTAATTAAAGTTGAGTCCCCGCAGAATTACGGTCAGATCGTACACAATTTTAGTCTCCGCATAATTACGGTCAGATCGTACACAATTTAGTCTCTCCGCAGAATTACGGTCAGATCATACACAACTTTAATCAATTTAGTCTCCGCAGAATTCTGGTCAGATCGTAAGCAACTTCAGTCTCCGCAGAATTACGGTCAGATCGTATTACAACTTAAGTCTCCGCAGAATCTCCGCAGAAAGGTGGTCAGATCGTACACAACTTTTATCACGACCGCAGTGATTTCGGTCAGATTGTACAAGACTTTTATCACGGCCGCAGATGACGGTCAGATCGTACATGAAATTATCACGTCGCGCGCATTTTGTCATTTTTTTCATTTTTTCATTTTTTCAATTTCTTCAAATGTTTCAATTGTTTTCACAATTCGCGCATTTACGGTCAGATCGTACACAACTTCATGACAAACTGCAATTTTAACGAAAAAAATGAAAAATGAAAAAACATGAAAAACACGCTGAATCACGATCCGCAGAATTACGGTCAGATCGTAATTTAGTCTTAGTCTCCGCAGAATTACGGTCAGATCGTAGACGGGACTCCGCAGAATTACGGTCAGATCGTACACAATTTAGTCTCCGCAGAATTACGGTCAGTCAGATCGTACAGTACACAACTTTAGTCTCTCAGCAGAATTGCGGTCAGATCGTACACAATCCTACTACCTTAGTCTCCGCAGAATTACGGTCAGATTGTATGCAACTTTAGTCTCCGCAGAAATTACGGTCAGATCGTACACAATTTTAGTCTCCGCAGAATTACGGTCAGATCGTACACAATTTAGTCTCTCCGCAGAATTACGGTCAGATCATACACAACTTTAATCAATTTAGTCTCCGCAGAATTATGGTCAGATCGTAAGCAACTTCAGTCTCCGCAGAATTACGGTCAGATCGTATTACAACTTAAGTCTCCGCAGAATCTCCGCAGACGGGTGGTCAGATCGTACACAACTTTTATCACGACCGCAGTGATTTCGGTCAGATTGTACAAGACTTTTATCACGGCCGCAGATGACGGTCAGATCGTACATGAAATTATCACGTCGCGAGCATTTTGTCATTTTTTCATGTTTTTTTTCATTTTTCCGATTTTTGCAATTGTTTTCACAATTCGCGCATTCTGCGGAGACTTAAGTTGTAATACGATCTGACCGTAATTCTGCGGAGACTGAAGTTGCTTACGATCTGACCATAATTCTGCGGAGACTAAATTGATTAAAGTTGTGTATGATCTGACCGTAATTCTGCGGAGAGACTAAATTGTGTACGATCTGACCGTAATTATGCGGAGACTAAAATTGTGTACGATCTGACCGTAATTCTGCGGGGACTCAACTTTAATTACGATCTGACCGTACCCTAGGGACCCAAGACCTTCATATGCCTTAGTGCGAGCTGGTCTGATGAGCTCCGGCCTCCTCCCACCAAGGGTCCAAAGGCTTTGAAACTGGGCGACAGGTACCAGTTTTTCTCCTTAGCCCATCGCTTAACTGACATCTTGGTTCTTCTTGCTTAGTGCGGGCTGGTCTGATGAACCTTTGCATGGTCACGGCAGAGGCGAGCTTGGCCTGCACCTCCGCGCGAGGACTTGGCAAAGACCCCAAAATTCCAGGAACCAAACCTGAAACAACGAATGTATGTTCCATATGCATATTGATGCGCAGTCTTCCATCATAAAATAATTTTGCATACAAGGTATATATACACGCATGTATACACACACGCGTATGCATACACATGTGAAGATATATATATATAAAGATATTCTTAACCAGCAAGCAAACAAAATAGCGATAGCGTGAGTCCAGTTGCGTTGCAAATGTTGTGCCGCGTTGTCTCTTTTGCCGAGAATGCCTATGCGTCAAAATCCAAGCTTTCTCAAGCTCTGCTAGTGTATAGTTGTAGCTCGCGCAACTGCTACGGGTCAGCCAGGCCGAAGTCATAAAACAGATCTATAGCCACAAGACACGTCACCGTGTTAGTTGAAATATTCGGGTGCGCACTTGTACGAGTCGCTTAACATTCATCGGGCCCCTTGTGTAAAGCAAAAACCCACCATACCACGACGCCTGCAAAAACCAAATCAGTTGTCCGGAACTCAACTGCAGGCGCAAGCGTGATTGAAGAGTAAACCACAGAAGCTGCCTGACAGAGCTCAAAAACGAAGCGCGTCATAAGGGCCCTTAAAACGCGTTTCGAATTGAAGAGTCACTCACAGAAGTTGCCTGACAAGCCGCGGACTAATAAGCTGCCGAACACATTGATTTGGGATAAGTTTCAAGGGTTTTTCCTGGGACTCACCAACAAGGCTTCGCAATATCGCCCTAAATGCGATCCTAAATACGATCCTTAAGCTCGTAAAGAGCTGAATAGCGACACTTCGCTTCAGGGAACTTTCCGCACTTGACTGCTTTGTTTGGGCTGCACATTTGCCTCATTTCTCTTCCAAAGCATCGCTGCAAAGTTTGCCTCATTTCTCTTCCAAAGCATCGCTGCAAAGTTTGCCTCATTTCTCTTCCAAAGCATCGCTGCAAAGTTTGCCTCATTT
>CAUJNA010000141.1:0-49942 GCA_963377175.1 Effrenium voratum | reverse complement strand
AGCATCGCTACACATTTTGCCTCATTTCTCTTCCAAAGCATCGCTGCAAATGTTGCCTCATTTCTCTTCCAAAGCATCGCTGCAATTTTTGCCTCATTTCTCTTCCAAAGCATCGCTGCAAATTTTGCCTCATTTTGCTTCCAAAGCATCGCTGCCAATTTTGCCTCATTTCTCTTCCAAAGCATCGCTGCACATGTTGCCTCATTTCTCTTCCAAAGCATCGCTGCAAATGTTGTCTCATTTCTCTTCCAAAGCATCGCTGCACATTTTGCCTCATTTCTCTTCCAAAGCATCGCTGCAAATTTTGCCTCATTTCTCTTCGAAAGCAAAGCATCGCTACAAATTTTGCCTCATTTCTCTTCCAAAGCATCGCTGCAAATTTTGCCTCATGATGAAAGATTGGAATGGAATGGAGTGGAATGGAGTGGAATGAAATGGAATGGAATGGAATTGAACGAATGAATGAATGAATGGAATGGAATGGAATGGAGTGGAGTGGAGTGGAATGGAATGGAATGGAATGAAATAAATTCAATGATTGAAATGAATGAATGCATGACTCACTGAATGAATGAATGAATGAGTGAGTGAATGAATGAATGAATGAATGAATGAATCAATGAACGAACGAGCGAACGAACGAAGGAAGGAAGGAATGAATGAATGAGTGAGTGAGTGAATGAAGGAATGGAATGGCATGGAATGGAACGGAACGGAATGGAATGGGATGGAATGAAATAAAAGACAATTAATTAACAACAGAACAATTAAATGATATAATGCAAAAATGGATTAATGAGCGAATGAGTGAGTGAATGAATGAATGAATGAATGAATGAATGAGTGAAAGATTGAATGAATGGAATGGAATGGAATGGAAGGGAATGAATGAATGACTGTAAGGAAGGAAGGAATGAATGAATGAGTGAACGAATGCAATGAATGAATGAGTGAACGAATGGATGCATGGATGGATGGATGAATGTCTGAATGAATTCAATGATTGGAATGAATGAATGCATGACTCACTGAATGACTGACTGACTGAATGAATGAAAGAATGCATGAATGAATGAATGAATGAGTGAGTGAGTGAATGAATGACTCAAACAGTCAGTCAGTCAATCAATCAATGAATCAGTCCATCAATCAATCAATCAACCAATCAATCAATCAATCAAACAAATCAACCAACCAACCAACCAATCAACCAAACCAAACAAACAAACAAACAAACAAACAATCAAACAAACAACCAACCAAACAAACAAACAAACAAACAGACAAACACAAACAAACGAACAAACAAACAAGCAAGCAAGCAAGCACTCAAACAAACAAACACACAACAAACAATAAACAACCAGCAACAAACGTCACACAACTAACAATTGACAACCGCAACAACAGCAACAACAGCAAGCACTAAGCTAAAGGAACGAACAAGAACGAAAGCCAAACGTTGAAAATGACAAGTTGCCGACAAAATCCGACACAATCCGACAAAAACCGACAAATACCGACAAATACCGACAAAAACCGACTGAATCCGTCAAAAAACGTCAAAAGCGCAAAACTGGCCCAAGATGAAAAAGTCTTTGACAAACTGTTCCCCTACAATCTGTTCCCCAAACAAATTTTGATGAACAACTACGTGAACACGCCCTACCCGGAGCACCCGAACGAGGCACCGGAGCTGAAACCTGCGGAGGTCGATAGGGCGCGGATCATCGGGAGAGATGGCCTACCATTTGGAAAGTCATGGTTTGAGGATGAGCCTGATGGAGCTACGTGGCCCGGACATCACGGCAGGCGGTGTTGCAGTTCCCCTGAAGCCGAAGACAAAGTCTGTATGGGGAAGACAGCCGTATGTCGACGACGAGGATGAGCAGCACCCGGAGGCAAGGTCATCGGGGCAGCAGAGCGAGCAGGGCGCTGGCTCAGGAAAGGGGGAAGATGAATCTCTCCCAGACATAGGGAAGCTGTCCATGGCGGAGAAGAAGGACGACATGGATGGACAAGGACATCCCAAGAACCGGTCTCCGGGATGCCCAAGTCTGGGATGTGTGCACCCAAACCTCGGGATACTGAGGCTGGGCGGGTAAACACTGATATTGAAGACATAAAAACGGATTTGATTTGGTAGGGGTTCTGCCCGCGAGCTCAGTGTTGCCACTCGCATTCACACCTGCCACGCGTAGTGAATCTGAACTTCTTGAAAGCGCTCCTGCAGCCAATCAAACCATCTTTGAGACCATTCGTTCATGTGGCGACCCGGAGGTGGATCAAGAGCTTTGTAGAAAGACGCAGAAAGAGGTGGCGGTGGGATGGCTCGAGGGCCCGATCCTTTTCCTAGAATTTCTTCAACAGGCCGAGTAGCACGGAGATTTGGCGTTGCTCAGGATTCTAAAGCCCGGCCACTTGACAACTACTCAACGTGCCAAGTAAACGACTCCTGCGCTAAGACGCTGGTCCATCGCATGTGCTCACCAAGATGTAGTGTAGGTTGTTGCTCAGTTGTTTCCAATGCTCTGCCATTTGTTGTGAAGGTGATGGATTCCCCAGTTGGTCGTTTGTAACTTGTCCTACTGATTGCTCTGACTGTCTCAGCATGCTGGGTCTTGCAGTCCCAAGTATGCTGTCATCTTGTATTTCCATTCCTCGAAGGTGTTGTATTCTCCTGTGAACCATGGTTGTGATATCTTGTACTTCTGGATTCCTTCCAGCTGCTGCTTGCTGTTGCTGTTGTTGTTGCGCCATGTTGCTCACTACTGTGTACCTGAACCTGTGGGTGCGTGCGTGTTGGAGCTCACCCTGGGTAGTGGTCGAGGATCGTGTACCAGGGACGGCTGCTCTGCTACCATGAAAAAGCAGAACTGACTCTGCAATCACCTAACAACCAACCTGAATGTGTACTGTATCAGCAGGGCACTGGTTGTGTCCTGGCAATGGGCTGTAGTCTATCTGTAGGCTCAAGGCCTTGATGTACAAAGGAGCAGTGCCAAAAATGTTTATATATATATATTTATTTATGCTCTGTTGCTACCCCCCAACAGTGCTACCCCCCAACAGAATGAGGCGCGCTTTTGCAAAGGCGCTAACACGAATGGCCACCGACAACAACAGCGGCAACGAGCGCAACAAAATCAGGAATTCCCAGGAAACGCCGTCACAACGGCAACACAGCAGCAGCGAGAAAAACGCAGCCAGCAAGTTTAATAGCAGTGGCCGCGGCGAAGCCGAGATCGGTCACAACAACAGATGAACATCAAGACGGGCAACAACATCAACGCGTGTCCAGGAGCTTGACAGCGGGACAATGCAAAAGCAAAAAGCCCAGCTCTACTGAGCCCTTCGCCTGTGGAGAAACAAGAGGAGCCCCACGATAAATTTTGGAAGCGCGGAGTGGAGGTGTTGACAGAGCTGCTCGTGTCACAGGCTATGGGCCGCATGGGTTCTTCCGGGGACGCACGGGGCAGTTTGCAAAGGGCGCCGCAGGGAGGTTCGGGGAGGCACGGCGCGGTGCCTGTCATGCTGGCTGTGAATGGCGAATGGAAAGCGTGCAGCAGGTTTATGTAGCAAAATGCTTTGGCCTTGCAGCGTTTTGTGACCTTGGCTTAGGTTTTTTTGTGGAGAGCGCACTCTCAATGGTTTCAGATCTTTTTGTGTTTGAGATTATGGCCTGCCAAGCCGTTGTTTGCAATCAAGGACGTCCTCGGCAAGCTCGCCCGCCTCAACCGGCCGCCCCTCCTCGCCGTCCTCCGGCTCCAGTTCCACGTCACCGTCGGCTTCCGCCGCCGCATCGGCCAAAGCCTCCTGGATCTCCGCGCTCTCGCCCAGGCGCTCCCGCACCTTCTCGCAGGTCTTCTTGTTGCTCAGCCGGGGCGCGTGCCAAGAGCTTCCCGAAGGCCTCTACAGGGCTGTTGGACAACTTGTCCAAGATCAGCGTGGCAGAGCCTTTGGCTGCACCAGTACTTTGAGGACGTGGCTTGCCAGACTGAAGCACCGTGCCAAGCTACGGGACGCGGGGAATCCAGACAGGCTACGGAATTTAAAATCAAGTTCACCTCGACGGTTGGTTACTGTATGTGGTGGAACTGCGAAGGGCCGGGCAAAAGCCCCTTGCTCCAAAAATGCCCGGCGAGTCACTCACTGGCGGCTGGCGCGGCCTTCACCGAGGCTGCTGCCCACAACTCTTTTCGGCAGTTGAGGAGGCCACAGAAGACCCCGCTGCTGGAGGTGGAACTGGAAGTGCCGACAGCCTTGCTTGCCCACCCAGGCTAGGAGAAGTATTGGGTTAAAAATGCCACCGCCCTTGTGCCAGAGCAGGGCGTAGCTGGCACTGGGTCCACCTCACCAACGGCCATAAGGCTGTCCCCTGCCACGGCCGTTGAAATGGCACCTCTTCTGCAGCAGCTGAAGCAGCCTTTGCGGCTCTGCGGCGTTTGCGCTTCGCCCGTCTTCTCCGGGCATGGACGGAGACGAAACTGCAACTCCTCACAAGCCGCGGCGACCGCCTGAACTGGTCTTCTGGGGGCTCTGCAGCGCGTGACACGCGTCTTCTTATGCGACAATGACACAGGGCTGACCCAAGGTCTTGGTCTTCAGCAGCTGGGTGACCCGGCGAACAGCGAAGGAGCCTGGGCGCGTCGTGCTTCGCCTCGACTCTTCGGCTCCCGGCTCCCTCTTGCCAGCGATCCCATCGCGCCCGCGATCCCCCAAGAGCGCCGTTCAACGCGACAAGCAGCAGTCATTCACCAGAACCGCCTTGGACAACAGGATGACCGGCTTCGAGCTCACGCAGCAAGAGCGACGCCCACTAGGTTTACATGAAGCTTCCGTAGTGCTGGCACGCCTTGCTCTGTGTTCTCTGTGCATGCGGAGACGCGACCATTAGAGAGGGGGAGGGGGAGGGAGGGGAGAGAGAGAAAGAGAAGAGAGAGAGAGAGAGAGAATGAGAGGGAGAGAGTAGCTCCAAACTGTATCTAACCGGATTGCCGGGATCTGCAAAGTTTACTAGTAAATGTGTGTTTGTTTCCCGTGTTGGCGCGTTGCCTTCTTGGTTAGACACTTGCCTTTAGATTCCTAAGGCGAGGCCGGCAAGCTGTTCGATTGATTTCTCTTCAACATCATTTCTACACTGTATTGTTACGACCTTGGGTTAGCTGGACGTATTGCTTACACATATTTGGTATTCGCCCATTGGTGCGCCATGTGTCTGCCACGTATTTTCCAGCAACAGCATGAGCGCTGTTGTTGGCCAATAATCATGATCGCATGTGCTTAGGAGCTCTCCGCCCTGAATGGTCTCAGTCACGCCGTGGTCGCCGAAGTGCCAAGGGAGGTTGGGAAGCTAAGCCCTCAGTCCCTCCTTGTCCGGCGTTTCTGTACTCTCAGTTTGCTCTGGATTTCAGGCCACTGGATCACCCCGTGATCTCCCCGAGGATGGGGGCAAGAATCATCGTTTTGGGCCGGCGTTCCTCCCATGGCAGGATCCCGCCATCACAGCCAAGGCCGCCTTAACGGTTTCTCGAGACAAGTTCATAAGTAGCGACGCAAATGGCCAAGCGTTCGGCTGGAGAGACACTGCTTTGGGTTTCCTAGGCTGTTGCGCACAGCGACATCCATGCCGCTGTGCTACCTGTCAGGATCTTGAAAGTCGAGGCGCAGCCGGCGCAGCCAGTGGCACAGCCACTCGTGCTGCAGCCTTTGAGGAGGGCTGTGGGTTGGCCAGTCCGCCCATCTCTTCCGCGGCGTTCGCACATGTGACATTGCAGGAGTGAAGCTCCACGCAGCGTGTCATCCAGGAGGGTGGAATTCCCAATGTGCATCGATGCAGTCGTATGGCCTCATGCAGGATGATTGCAGTTGCCTCCCAACCCAACCTCGTGAGGACTGACTAAGAGTGACAGCACAGCTTGGCACCTTGGCACCACGCAGGATGGACAACGCGCAGCTGCGGAGTGTGTCACCATGCAGGACGGCGCCATCCAAAACAAAGAAGACTTTTCAAGAGCATCACAGCCACAGCAACGCCAACACATTTTGATTCGCCAGGACTCCCAGACTGTCAGCTGACGTGGGCAGCATATCCCCCAGGACCTCTCAAGCGGCCGGCTCAGCCAGGTTCCCAGAGAGCGCACCAGGATGCCCCACGTGCACGGACAGTCGCCCTTCAGGCGCGGATTTGGCCAAGACTTGCTGAAACCACATGAAAGCAGGCCCTATGAAGCAAGCACCGATGCCTATGCCTGGGGCGCCACTTCAAAGTGTCATCCCCGAGTGGTGGGCACGCACTCGGTGCGTTGACGTGTCAACATCCCCAGGTTACCAACGGCACCGCCAAGGCAAATACACAAAGTTGTGAAATTGCATTGCGAGCGCAAACGCTTTCCGCTTGCAGGTCGGTGTCCCCCTGCGTTGTGGAGCGAAGGCGGGGCAGCAAAAGCAGGACAGGAGAAAAGCCAGGCTCAGAAGGCGAACTTGTGCGAAGCTGTGCATTTAAGGTTGTCAGGGTGCAGACCACAGGCTGGGCCAAGCAGGCTGCTGCGGGAGTTTCCTTTGTCAACGCAGGCAAGTCCAGCCCAGACGGTCCAGTCACTTCCGGGGCCTCAGGGCGCCCAGGCCAGGGACCCTCACCGATGTTTCGGCACATGGCGATGTAGCACTCGCGTGAGGCTTGGCTTGTGAGCCCAGCGACGCCACGGCTGAATCTTCAATTGAGCGGCTTGCCGCCGCCTCCAGGGATCTCGTTTACACTGAAGCCCGACTTGCCTCGGCTGAAGCCAACGCAAGTGGAGGCTCCGCTGGGTGCGTTCCATTCACCACGCATGCCTCGCTTCTCCCCGTAGGGCACAAAGCTGCCACATGCCAAGCAAATCACCAAATGCCGCGCTAATGACTCCCATGCAATTTCGACTGCCGAGCGTCTCCGAAGCACAAAACAGCCAATGTCAATGTATTTTGCGTTTTCAAACCAATTTGGTGTTTTCAAAAGTGTTTAAAGTATGTTTGCCTGCGTATTTAGAGGCAATGGTTGAGCATTCGAGCTGGCAAACGATGCATTCGTGCATTACAACAAATATGCTATGTTCATCACAGAGGGGTAGCCTGTTCAGTGCTGATGGGTAACAAGCAGTTTTATGTTGAACGTTCAAGCTTGAAGGTGGCGCACACCACATGCACTCAATGCATGACAGCAAACATTGCTTGCATGATGCAACATGATTTTTCAGGGGAGGGCTGGGGAGGGGTTTTTTGTGGGGTTACGGGTTTGTACCATGTTTTGAGCGGGGTGCATGTTTGTCCCAAAGACATGGCTAGACTCCATGTCGGGGAACATGTTTGTAGCTCACATCCAGACATGGCGATTGCATGTCTTGGTTGTTTGGCATCATGTTTGTAACTCACACCAAGACATGGGTCTTTGCATTTTTCTGGGGGGGGAGAACATGTTTGTGACTCCATGTCTTGTGTTGTTTGTTGTGTTCAAGCGTCCCAGTCCCAGGTATGTTTGTTGCAGTGGCCAACTAACAACCAACAAGCGGTCAACTAGTTTCATTTCACACTCATGGTTGTTTACTTGCTTTTGCTGAGCACGCCGCATGTTTGTTACACAATGTGAGGTAGCAAAAGTGTACACTTGACCTTGACAGGGAGGGCAGCAGAGCAGGGGGGGCCTGATCTCACATCCTTGGCTACCTGGAGACTGCAAAACGAGGCAGCGCTAAACAAATAGGACCCCGCTGAAAAGCGGGTAAGCGCTGAAAAGCGCAGGGCCCCTCTTTTTTTTCAAGAAGTAGTGCCCCGCTGAAAAGCGGGTAAGCGCTCGCAGGGCCCTTTATTTTTGCTAGAGCCTGGTCCATGGAGAAGGTGCGCATCAAGGCCAATCTTGGGCACGAGCAAGAAAATCTGGAAAATTCAGCAGTTGTCAGCCCACAATAGTTTTCTCTGAAGAGCATCTAAGGTGTACTTGGCCAAACCCCCAAACTTGCTCCAATCCATTTGACCAGTCCTTCCATGACATGATGATCCTCCAACTTATGCGCACAAGCACAACCAACCACAGAATGTGACACACAGTTTGGCAGCCAAAGCGCGCTCTCCAAAAGCAATAGTCAGCCGATGAAAAGCACACTCATCAGACAACTTTGCTTGTCCAGTAGGCACCCTCCAGAACAAGAAGGGTCAAGCTGACCTTTAAAGTTGGGGCTCAGGGGGTTGACTTTCGGGGTAAACAAAGCCATGATGTAAACTTCATGCTTCATGCTAACCTCCAGCCTGCACACACACACTCCCTTTGTTCATATTCCTAAATATGCTCTCCTTCTCTGCTGGCGGTCAGTTGGCACACTCATGCCAGGAATTAGCCACACATGTCTTGGGCAAGTTGTTGAACATTCATCAGTCACAACATGGTAAGCGCTGAACAGCGTAGGGCCCCTTTTGTTTTTGGTCACAGCCTGGTGCATGAAGAAGGCGCACATCAAGGCCAATCATGGGCAGGGACTGTTGAATTGAATGCACAACCAACTAAGCACACTCGTCAGACAACTTTGCTTGTCCAGCAGGCACCCTCCAGAACAAGAAGGATCTCACTAACTTACGTGAATCCCAGATGTCCTTTCAACAGGGTCCCACGCAGCTGACCATGTCTTGGGCAACTTATCCAAGCAAACGACCTTAACAGCCATTAGTACGGAGAAGGTTCCCGGCCATTTTAAGTTTGGGCTTGGGCAAGGGCATTGTTAAGCAACACTCCAACCCGTAGAATCTGCTTGAGTCGGCTTCACCCGTCTTTCCCACTGCAGTTTGGGCTGGGTGAGTCAACCCAAATGAGCCCAACCCCGCATCCTTTTGGGGATCCGTTTTGGGAACACGGGGTCCGCTTTTGAGAGCACTTTGCTCAATTCCAAAAGGCGGCTGTTGGAGAGGGATTCGCTTTGTTCAATTCCAGAAGGCTTCTTAGAGGGAGTTCATGAGTCAGGGCAAGGCCAAGGGTTCAACCTCAAAGCTTAACACTGCAATGAGCCGGTACATGTGGATGGCGCCTTCAACTCACTGCTTGTGACCCAGGCCTGAGTGCACTAAGGCCTGGGCTGAGATTTGGCTGAGGCCAGTGCGCACTAAGGCCTGCACTGAGGTTGCACCAGCTGGCGCTTCCTTGCCACAGGTATGTCTGGCACACTCAGGTTTGTGCTCAGGCCATGGCTCACACTAAGGTTCACTGCTGCCTTTGATCTGATTTGCTTGAGGCCCAAGCTTTTATTCAACTTCGCAGCGCCCAACCCTTGGTAGTCAGCAAGCGCAACCCTCCAAAATCAAGGAAACTCTTAGCATGGATGCCCCCCCCCCCCCACGCAACAGGAACAAATCAGTTTCACAGCGCTTGACAATTACACCCCAAGTGTCCTGTCAGTAAATTCAGGCAGTGAATGCACCATCCAGGCTATGTGCTAAATCCAAAGCAAGGTTACGGGCCTCTTGGCTAGTTCCAAAGGGTTGGTCAGGTTTCTGGTCTGAGCTGCTCTGGAGTTCAATGGTTTACATAAAACAAGTATGCTTCACACAGAATTGGATTATTATGAAAGGGTATCACTGCACAACAGTAGCTGGCTCAGCAGCAGGAGCTTTGAACCCGCCATCATGAGAGACCTGTGTCGCACAGGCCGTCGGTGATGTGCTTTTGACTGATGCAAAATATAGTGGTTTGATTCCACCCTCCACCCCTGTTTGTAGCAGCGTTGCTTCACGGCAGCCTTGATGAGACCACCTGGTCCTGGCCACTCTCAAAGCCTGGGCAAGCAGCAGGTGCTAGTACTGTAGTCTGTCCAAGTCAAGGAGAGGCGGTGAGCAAAGTTGCCGAACTTGGAAATTTGCGGGACCTCTGGTTCTGCGTGCAGTTGCTGATGACTGGGGTGAAAGCTGGTGAACTGCAAGAACAGGCAGGGATCTATTGGTTGCCGATCGGCAGTTGGATATTTGCCGGACGACACCTGGAGCTGCCGAACAGATGTTTGTTGCAGCAGTTGGGGAGCACTCGCTGACTGAAGGGAGCTCTCAGTGCAGTCACTGAGCAACAGTCAAGCAATGAATTGTCAACCTAACATGGCTGTCAAAGAAAGCATTGTGTTGCAGCCTTGGCATTTGATGTCGGAGCGGCAACAGCACCGTGATCTCCATGGTGAAGTCACTGCTTGCAATGCCAACCTCCCCTTCAGCTGCATGGCAATGACTTGGACAGACTACAGTACTAGCACCTGCTGCTTGCCCAGGCTTTGAGAGTGGCCAGGACCAGGTGGTCTCATCAAGGCTGCCGTGAAGCACCACCCCTGCAACTCAGCAAGGTTGGTTGCATTGAATCTATCACAAAACAAGCAACTAGCACAGGCAGCTGCTTACCCTGCGCACCAAGGTGGAATCATGCCTCAGTCAAAAGCACATCACCGACAGCCTTTGCGATACAGGCCTCCCATAGTGGGGGGGTTCAAAGCACCCGCTGAGCAAGCTACTGTTGTGCAGTGATACCCTTCAGAATGATCTAAATCTGTGTGAAGCATTCTTGCCTTATGTAAACCATTGAAATGCAGAGCAGCTCAGACCAGAAACCTGACCAACGAAGCGGGACATGTTAGCAGCAGTTGACTTTAACTTCTGAATTTAAAGGAACTAGCCAAGAGGCCCGTGGCCTTGCTTTTGATGTGGCGCATAGCCTGGATGGTGCGTTCACTGCCTGGAGCTACTGGCAGGACACTTGGGGTGTAATTGTCAAGCGCTGTGAAACTGATTTGTTCCTGTTGCGGTGGGGGGGGTGGGGCAGCCATGCTAAGAGTTTCCTTGATTTTGGAGGGTTGCGCTTGCTGACTACCAAGGGTTGGGCGCTGCGAAGTTGAATAAAAGCTTGGGCCTCAAGCAAATCAGATCAAAGGCAGCAGTGAACCTTAGTGTGAGCCACGGCCTGAGTACAAATCTGAGTGTGCCAGACATACCTAGTGCACGCAGGCCTGGGTCAAGCACTACTAAGCTCAAGCAGCTCTACTGTGTTTCAGGCCACTTACATTCAACCTCAAAGCTTGACGCTGCAATGAGCAAGCACATGTGGACGGCGCCTTCAACTTAGCGGCCAAGGCCATGTCATTTCGGCCCACAATTTCCTTGCCCTGGCTCATGAACTCCCGACTACCTTTTCTGGAATTGAACAATGTGCTCCCAAGGGACGACTTTGTGTGTGGGAGAGGGCTCATTTGGGCTTGACCTACCCAGCCCAAACTGCAGTGGGAAAGAAGGGTTGGAGTGTTGCTTAACACAGCAATGCCTTGCCCTGGCCGGGAATCTTCTCCGTACTGTTGGATGTTGAGGTAGTTTGCTTGACAGGTTGCCCAAGACATGGTGAACTGTGTGGGAGCCTGTTGAAAGGACATCTGGGATTCACGTAAATTAGTGAGACCTTTCTTGTTCTGGAGGGTGCCTACTGGACAAGCAAAGTTGTCTGATGAGTGTGCTTGTCATCGGCTGACTATTGCTTTTGGAGACTGCCAAACTGTGTGTCACATTCTGTGGTTGGTTGTGCTTGTACGCATATGTTGGAGGATCCTCATATCTTGGAGGGACTGGACAAAGTGATTGGAGCAGGTTTTGTGGTTTGGCCAAGTGAGAAAATTTGACGCCCTGCGCTCTTCCGCGCTTACCCGCTTTTCAGTGCGGGGCTTCAGTTAAAAGAGGGCCCCTGCGCTTTTCAGCGCTTTACCCGCTTTTCAGCGGGGTCCTACTTGTTTAGCTTTGCCTCGTCTTTGCAGTCTCCAGGTAGTCGAGGATGTGAGATCAGGCCCCCCCTGAGTCCCGAGGGTATCTTATCCCAATACCTTGTTAGTAGAGGATCGTTATGTGGCCCTGGATCTATTCCGAAGAGTCCAAGTGTGAATACTGATGGATTGATACTAAATAAGCCCTGGGAAATTGCATGATGTTGATTACTCTGAAAGTGGTCCGCTGTCGCGCCTTTGTATCACGGATGCAATGGCTCAGTGAGCTATGTACATTGAGTGTGTGACATGAAAGGCCTTGAGCCAAACTGGCACATGTAATGTGTTGCTGGGAGATCAAGACTGTTGAGAAACAAACACAAAACAGACACAAGTTTCTTTTGATCTCCAGCACTGAACCGTAGCCATTCAAGTGCTTGCCGTAGCCATATGTGGGCTAATGAAAGGCAAAATGCATCTTGTCTGAATTTTAAATACTACATTCATCCTTCTTGGCGCGGATGAAATGTTGTTGTTGGCAAATGGAAAAGAAATCTCTGTACTCACTGCGGATACCTAATTGTATCAAAAGATGATGCACAATGCTACGCACATGCAAGATCGTGTGAAATTATTGGTATCTCACTGAATAGTCTTGTCGATGGTGAAGATCAATCGGTCAATATTTGTGGTGCCGTTCCCAGATTTTCTCTCATTCGAGCTTCTGAAAGCGTTGACTGTAGTAGTCATAGTCGTACCAGGTCAAAGAGCCATACCCTTTCCATCCCTTTTGGTCGTAGCCAGAAGCCTTTTTGTACCGGGAACTTTTTCAAGTGTTCTCCTTCTTCTTCTGGTTGCATTCCTCCATGAGCAGGCCGTGTGAATCGGAATCGCATGGCCCGTTCAGAAACATTTCGTTGGGAATGCGCTTGAAGCGCTAATCTAATCGGGAATGATGAGCGAGGTCTTGTCCTGCATGGCCTTCTTCTCCCTATCGGTCATTGAACCAATCTCTGACTTTCGGAAGTGACAGTGGGTGTCTGTTTTTCCCCATCCAAATACAAGTGTCATCACGCAGACAGGGAATGTTCGATCACTGCCGGAACCAGTCTTCATGTAGAGGTGGTGACAAACAATGGCCTTCATGGTGCAAGAAGTAGCCATTGCATAATCCAATCTGTCTTCAATGGGCATTCCCGTTGCCTCGTTCCATGTGTTTTGGTACGCCTGCATGATGTGTGTTAAAACCCTCCTGGCCCCGTGCCTAAATTGGGAAGCTGTTCTGAGGTCTGTGTTATTGTTGGTTACAATGTTCCATTGACTGCCATTTGGCTCAAGTCACAAGTAGGGCTCAAGGTCTTGCATGAACTACGTTCGCACGTGATCGACCATAGAGAGTGGAAAATACTTCATTCGCGCCGCAGCTGCCAGGATCGCCATCGTGGTTATTGGTCCTTATCCCTTACAACAGTTTACACGGGTTCGGCTATAACGGTTTGACCGTATACACCTTTCTACGTGGTTGGGTACACACAGCTGGAGGGTTCGGTGGACAGCGTCCCACGGGACGTCACCTTGCCGTCTCTTGACAGGTTATCAGCCGTAACGACAAGCTCTACACTGGACGGAAAGACAGCTGGTGTATTGCGGGTACAGGAACTACAAAGGGACAATAACCTACACGGTACAATGGCATCTTCAGCGAGCCCAAGTACTGCAACTTTTGGGAACGACAGCTCAGAGGGATCCAATGGATTGATGGCTCTTCCTGCGGTAATGGACTTGGTCGCAGATTCACAGGACGAACCTGGGAGCGGAGGATCCGCACTATTCAGCGACATATCCACACCTACAAGGTCATGGAAACAGATCGATGTTCATCAGGAGTCGAAGCAAAGAGGGTCTCCACCGAGAAGATCATCGTCTTCGCCTGCGACACCGCGGACGTCGCAGAAGGGCGTGAGGTCGACATCGAAAGGTGGGAGGTCCAAATCACCCACGAGTGCCGAGTTTCGCGCCGCGATTAAAGAAAAGAATAAGATGGAGATGGAGATCGGGGAGTATCAGAAGACACTTGATGAAATGTCGGCAGCAATGGCAAATCTTCATCAAGAAGACTATGGGAGCACCATCCGGATCCAAGAGCTGGAGAGACGATGTGAGATTGCCAGCAAGCAATCGGGACATCTTGTGAGTCATCACCAACACCATATGGCGGAGGCCTGGCGCAAGTTTGAGGAGGAAGCCCAACAGATGCGCAAGGTGGAAATGAGCGCATATCAATACGGGGAAAAGAAGGACATGGAGTCGAATGTTATGATGCAACAGATGAGACAAGCTGAGGGAACTATTATGGAGCAGAAACGGGAGATTGCAGTGATGAGATCCTATATGGCAAGCGAGAAGTCGGCCGCACAGGAATCAGCTATACATGCAACTCAAATACACCGTGAGGCTTCACAACAGATATCAGTTTACCAGCAACAGATCAGAGGTATTGAGTCGTCTACATCTATCGAGAAGTTCAACGAAGAGGAGATGGTTCAAAGTCTGAAATCACAGTTGGAACACGCACTCGTCAAACGCCCCGAGATGTACTCGATGGAGGACTCCAGGGAGCAGCTGATGACGAGACTGAATGACGTTACGACATTCGCAGAGCAAGAATCAGAAAGAGCAGAATGCTTGCTTCGCGAGAAGGAAGAGATCATCAGACAATATGAATCCGACGTGTCGAAGAAGGAGCAGATGATTGCTATCGAGGGTGGTCATCGTCAAGATGCAATCATGGAATTGGCTCAGGTCAGAGAAGCAAAACAAGAAGAACGGTGCACGATGGACGAGAAATCGAAAGAGGCCGAATACTGGAGGTTGACAGCCAAAGGGGTGTATGATGAGTGCCTCGAGGAGATGCGCGAACTTCAGGGACAACTGAAGGATCGGGAGGCGACACTCAAACAAGAAGAGAGTTTCGTTCGTCAGCTCGATGCGGATAATGAGGAACTCAGGGCACTCAAGAAGCTGGAGATACAGGAGGCCTCGAGCAGTAAAGATGGACATCGTGAACGAGCAGTAGTGAAACGCGCTGAGGGAGGACCTCAAACTAATTCGACTAGGGAAGACAAGAAGGTGACTGGGTTATACCCGTCATCATCATCTAATCTGATCCCTAATTCGTCGCTAGTGCCAGGTTCGATTCTCTTTCCGTCTTTCGGTGATCCAATGATCGATGTACACCTATCACAGATGCAAGGGGTTGTTGGGCATGTCCCACAATCCGCTACTACGACTGGTGGCGGTGGTAATGGAGCGGGAAACGACGGTACTACACCCCCATTGGATTACGGTGGATTCTCGCCCAATGGAAATCGACAAGGGCCAGGTCGACGTCAATTGAGCCTAACAGGTGGCGGGGGGGGACCTCCAGGTGATCCACCCGATGATGAGGACGAGGATGACGACGACGAAGAGGATGAGGAGGACGAGGAAGAAGAAGATGACAGTCGGACACGGAGGGGGCGCAGAAGATTGAGGGATGATCGCGAGATCAAGAACGAGAGACCGAGGATTTCAAGGAAAGAGGCTGAGAGGGTATCCATTCCCCCTTGGCCAAAGATCCATCAGCTCGACAACTGGAAAATGCAATTGCTGATGAATGTTCTAAGCGCATGCGCAGATCCAGATACCGACACATGGACGAAATGGTTGGAACAGGCTCTTGGGTTAAACCCAGACCTCAATTTGCTGAGCGACTCCGGCGGCGATAGATTCGCTACAATAGACATCAAAATGGCCATAGGAATGCAGAACATGTTGAGACAAGCACCAGACGAGGCCAAAGACGTGTACCTCGACGCTACGCGACATTCGGAACTACGACATCAACAAGGGGTGATCGTAAAGGGACGAGATTTGGTGGCATTGGTCATGCAATCATTCAGGACGTCTGATCGAACGGACCTTGTCTACCACATCGAGCACTTATTCAACCTCGACTTCCCTGGAGACAAGAATTTGGTTGTATTCAGGAACAAGTGGTATGATTTGTTGCTGAAGATGACGAGCGAGGATAGACCCAGCACACTGGCTCTCAGAGATATTCTATACAGGAAGATCAAAGGGAGCAGGAAGATGGAATTTGGTCTGAATGCCTATCATCGGTTGCCAGACAAACATCCTCAAAAGTCGTATGAATTCTTACTGGCATTGATTGACCACCAAATCAAATCGGATCGAGAGGATCTGATGCTCGACATGAAGGAGAAGTCGGTCAAATCAATGATGAAATCAGGCGGCAAAGACGCAGCTCCGGCTGCTGGCAAGCAGGAGGGCCAGAGTGGCAAAGGCAAGAAGGGGAAATCCAATGGACCTGACGCCGCTCCTGTGCTCCCGAAGGCCAAAGCAAAGGGTCACGCTGGCAAGAACGGCAAGTCCGACGGTGCCAACGACAGAGGCAAGAGTCCGAGCGGAAACAAAGAGAACCCATGTTGGTATCACTTCAAAGCGGAGAAGGGATGCTTGAAGGGAAATGAATGCACATTTTCCCACAGCAAAAAGACGGAACACAAGCTGGAGAACCTACCCAAAGGAAAAGGGAAGGGGAAGTCCAAATCCAGATCATCATCACCAAAGAGGGAAGATGGGAGCATGCTTTGCGTTCCAGAAGGGAAAGTGTGAGAAAGGGAGTGCTTGCAAATATAAGCACGAGCTCATCAAAAACAATTCAGCTCCGGCAACGTCAAGTGACAAGGCACAAGCCAAGCCGAAGGCTGCCGCCAAGAACGCAGCGCCAGCGACTGTGAGAAGGGCCATCGCCATGCCTGCGATAGTCTTAAAGCAATCGGCCCCTGCGGGAAAGGTCAGCTTCAAGAAGGACGTTGATCAAGTCGAGCCGGATGAGACCGAGACTGTCTACTACGAGCGTGATGACGATGCAATGGGTGAATCGTCAAGATGGTCTGGCGAGTCCGAGATCCCCGAGAAAATGGTATGGTTCAAAGAAGTACTCGACGTCGACGAGAACGGGGAGATCACCTATCTTGAAGACGAGAGTAGGCAATGGGAACGAAAGGGAGAGTGGTACGGCCATGAGGGCAATGAGGATGGTCCTTACCAGTACGTGCACATCGATGAGAAGAAGTTTAAAAGCAGTGATCATCGAGAATTATCAGCCTATCAAGTCCAACGATCGTTGATAAGAGCAAAGATACTGGAAGAGGTGGTGGAAGATGTTTACAGAAAACACTACTTTCCGGTAACCAAGGAGAGCACCATCGTGTTCGAATATGATCGAAACAAGGACGAGATCAAGGAAGCGGCCATCGACTGGAAGAAACAGCATGGTCTGCCGAAGAATGTGTTCGCAATGTCAACGTGCATCAGCAAACGGGTGAAATGGTTGATGGACACCGGATGCGGTCATGATCTCATTGGACGAGCCAAGGCAAAGAGCCTGGGTGTCGATATTGTGAAAGATGATGATGAGATTGTGTTTCAGACCGCAAATGGTTCCACTTCCACATCTGACGTGGCCAAGATAGTCGTGGACGAGTTGGACGAGACTGTCGAGCCGCATGTGTTGGATGAGACACCCACGGTGTTGTCAATTGGGAGAAGATGCATGAAGATGGGATATGCTTTTCACTGGATGCCTGGTAAACTACCTTTCATGGTTACACCAAAGCAGGGATTCGTACTCTTACAAGTCAAGGACGACATCCCGTACCTCGTGAGCGATGGTAAGCTTCGGAGTAACAGGCATCGCCCTACAATTGATGACCTCAAGGAGCACTTTTCGGAAGTATTGGCATTGGTCACGAACGATGAGGCGGATCAAGATGGTGATGATGACAATGATGTCATACCCGCCGCTGCCGGTGAATCCGCAGAGGTTGAGGGCGAACATCATCATGGAGCGTTCGACTTCGGAAGATGCGGGGGAGCCCGCCTCCCGTAGCTGAGGAAGTACTAGTAGACGTTGGGCCAGTCCCATGTCGTAATGGTGATGCCGAAGCTAACGAGGAAGATGTTGATGAGGATGATCCAGCTGCTGGAATCGAAGTTGATGTGTACGAAGGGTCATCGATCAAAAGGAAAGTGGGAGTCCTCAAGAGGGACGCCAACTCCGTTGCTCACTTGCTTACCCACAGGTATCAAAACCCTTTCTGTGAATCGTGCGTCAAGGCAAAGATGAGACACTTCAGATCACGAACGGGAGCCTTCAAGAGGGAGGTAAAGACGTTCGGGGACCTGGTGACGTTCGATTTCGTGACGGCATCTGGAGACCATGAGGTGGAAGGCAGGTATGCGCTCATCATTCGAGACATATATACCGGGCTTATCATGGCTTATCCAACTGCGAGAAGGGACACTGACTCCGTTGTCAGAGCCATCAACTGCGGGAGGAGGAAGATCAAGCAGGTGTACTCGGACGATGGTCCAGAACTGATCAACGCATGCGTGGAATTGAAACTGAACCACGACCTGTCCTTGCCCGGACGACCACAGAACAATTCCCTTGCTGAGAGAACAAATCAATTCATCATTGACCAGACATCGGCTTGTCTTGTACATGCCGGTCTACCCACGTGCTACTGGGTGCAGGCCATCACCACGCTGTGCCATCTGATGAACGTCGAAGAGGTGAATGGATCAAGCGCTTGGTTGAGGCTGCATGGTGAGGAGTTCAAAGGCGAGAAGATACCTTTTGGTGCGCTTGTGGACTTCAAGCCGAGCGAAGCACGAGGGGAGAAAGGGAGAAGTTCGAGCCAAGGGGGGAAACTGGTATATTTGCTGGATATGTGTTGAGTACCGGGATGCCTTGGGCGAACAAGTATCGGGCTTGGGCCCTCACTGCGTTTGCGGGTGCGGAGCTGAACATCAAGAAGGCAAAGGTTCCACCTCGATTGAGAATGCCACATCAAACGGAGAGGATGATTCTCAAATCACCTCTGACATTCCCAATACAACAGAAGTACAAAGCTGCCAATGAAACTTTGGAGGGAATTGAGATGTCTGTTGATGCAATCGGATGCACGTGATCGCCTGGTCGAAGATGAGGACTACGAGCCCGAGTTATTGCAGAGTGACGAAAAGCGACTGCTTGACGATGAGGTCGATCAGATCGCTGGTCTGCTGCTTGATGAAGGTCCGGAAGTAACCGTCGGAGATCAGGGGGGTCATGCGGAAGAAGAGGATGCTAGACCGAGCTCGTCAAAAGGGAAAGGCGATGGACATGCCAAGGGCGATGAGGAAGTTGTGAAGCCCGACCTTCCACACGTGTCAGCTGGACTACCTGGGGATGGCATAACGTACATCAACGATGATGTCCCTAACCAATTTATGAGTACTAGATCCATGGGGTCTAGATTTGGGGGGTTTTTGGCTGTCTCGAATTATCTCGAATTATCTCGAATTATCTCGAAGATGTAGGTCAGGTTGAAAGCAACTTGCATGTTTGGGATTTGTTTCTGCATTTTTTGTCATTTGTATGATGTGTGTCTTCATGAATGCCGTGCAATTTTGTTGATTTTGCATTTTCATTTTGTAAATATTTGTTCTAATGCTGACGCATGATGGTCGGTCATTGTGTTTTTACTGATCTTAAACCTGATTGCATCGGCTCGTAGCAATCAGGGGGCGGTGATGATGTCAAACGGTGTGTTTGTCGCGTTGCCTTCAGCTTCACCAATTTCAATCAATGATGTCCCGAATATATCATCAACCGAAATCCCTTCTGATCCAACGCATGGTGGAAGATGCGTATTACTACAGAAGTGACTGGACAGACATGGACCTGCATTTGGAAAAGGAGTGGGCAAGATTTGCAGAGGACGGGCTGGGCTATGACCAGGTGACCAGGTGGCCACTGGATGCAAGTGTGATTTACGAAAGCGAGAGTGACAGTGACCACCATGATCACTCCTGTCCAAATTCGAACGCTCTCAAAATCATGATTGGAAGCTTGGCTGTCGGGCTGCGGGTCCATGAGTTGGGTGAAATAAGTCAGGTCGGGAAACCTGTGCAGCCGGATTTGGTCGTTGCTTTGAATGCAGCTGACTGGCAGTACGAGCATGGCATGGAACGTGTGGAAAACACAGCAGCAGTAGATCGCCTAGCTTATGGCCTGTTGGATAAAACCCATCTACAGGGTGAGGAGTGGAACCTCTTCAAGAACGACTTCAATCGGACTTGGCAGCACATGTATAATGACATCAAAACTACACGGGCTTGGACTGAAGGGCGTTGTCGCAGCATCTTGTTTCATTGCCATGGTGGAGCGCATCGGAGCACATCTGCAGCTGTGGCGTTCCTATTGATGCACCATCGATGTAGCCTTGAAACTGCAGTCCAATGCATTTTGAGAAAGAGAAAGTCGCTGCGAATGTGGTGCAACAGGGAGTACATCATTGAAGCTCTTGTGGCACTGGAACATTCGATCTTGTCAGAGGCCTCTGAGACTCTGAGCCAGGTGTGAGTTTTGAGCTCCAACTTAGTTTCACCTGTGTGTGACAGGCTTTGCTACGAAATGAGCAACGACATGTGACATGTGTGTGTGTCACAACCCACGATCGTCCGTTCACACTTTTCATTTTTTGCATTGCCAAAAGTAATTAAGTATTTATGGCGCGTTGATGCGACTTTGACTTTGATTCATGGACCTGTTACTGAGCTACTGACTCCAGGACGTGTTTGCAATTTAATTGTGCTACGGAAATTGTGTGTGACATTGTCGAGTCAACAAATGCATTGCTGCAATTCAATAGTTGGATCTGAGGGTGACTGAACCCTGCCCATGCCATAGTAGTGTTGAGGCCGCCTCGCTTCCAAGATGAAGCGCCCTGCTGCCAAAGCGATAATGAAGCGCCCTGCTGCCAAAGCGATGAAGAGTCCTGCTGCTGCAAGAATCGAGAAACGTCCGGCCATGCAGGTGGATGATGACGAGGCTGAGGACCTGGAATCTCTTCGTCTGATGCTTTATGGCCAGAATGAGAACGACTTCCGCTTCAACAAATGGCATTCGTTGGCGCCAAAGGGTAAACGGATTTTGATCCTGGCAATCTTCAAAGTATTTGGCGCTGATGATAAGGATATTGAGGAAATGACGCATTTCAGCATGAGCCTGAATGCAGATTCAGTGGAAGGACATTACGGACGAGTTGAAACGGAATTTCAGTGATGGTCGGATCCGCGGATATATCTCGGCGGTGGTTAGGTACCTTACGACTCCAGGTTCTTCAACTCATGTTGAATGGCTGTGCTTGGCTATCAAGGTTGCCAGTGCTGTCAGGGGAGTCACGGATCGTCTGATTGATTCAGAAGCCGAAGCAAGTTCAAGCTCTGAAACATCATTTGAGATATGACAATCTAACCCAGCAAGCCAAACAGTGTGTTCCTTGATTCCATGGCAGCACTGGTGGGATGTGGAGCCGGCGTGTTTGAAAGTGAGTGTTTGAAAGTTGTGTTACCAAAATTCCGACCTGGCAGGTGCTGGTGGCTGAATCTGGACTTTTGCATCATCAGTGTCAGGAACTCAGGCTTTGCGTTTGCTGTCTGTGACGTGTGTGCCATGACATCGAGTCAGTTGTTACTGTTACTGACATTGACTCAAGGAAAAACAGTGTGTTGGGTCTGCGCTTTTTGCATTGTCACGCCATGTCGCGCCGCACTATTCTTAACGTTACTGCCACTCCGCTCGTCAAGAAGCAGAAAGATGAGAGCGGCGGCGCCAGCCGCAGTAACAAGATCTACAGTCACTGCGGGGCAGGCCCAACAGTTTTCTACATCCCAGTCATTGAAGAGGCCTGGCTCACAATTGGGTGGGACTGACTATGTTACATGTGTTGGCCAAGTTGCTTTTAATTGACAGATTAAGGTGTTGAAGAAGACGGTTTTCACATTGGTGCTTTGTTGCTGGCCCAGTGCGCACTGTGCATTGTCTTGTGCTGGCAGGTGAAATATCTGTGGGGGACAAAAGATGTGAGCCCACTTTACCATCCGGGCGCGCGCTACCACTTCTCGCTGCGCTCGGAACTCAAGGTGGCAGTGGAGAGGGGAACGTGGTACCGGATGGACAACTATCCTGAGGCCCAGTGCCTTAGCCTTACTAACTGCTGATGCATTGAAGAGTTCCTAATCCACTTCATATTCATATGTGAGTGTGACTGGGACAATGTGAGGCCGTGCTGGTGCTGCTGCTGCTGCTGTTGCTGCTGCTGTTGATGATGTTATTGTTGTTATTGCTGTAGTTATTGCTGTTATTGTTGTTATTGCTGTAAGTGTTGTTATTATGTTGTTATTGTTGGTTATTTGTGATGTTGTTTGTATTATTGGTCTTGCTGCTGCTGCTGCTGCTGCTGCTGTTTTTGTTATAATCTTTGTCTTCTTCTTTCTTTTATTGTGCTTCTTCTTCTTCTTGTTGCTGTTGGTGGTGGTGATGGTGCACAGCTGCGAAATTACTAAAGACTGCTTGCTGGAATTGGCAAACAGGTCAACTAAAACATGGTAATGTAATCTTGCGCAGACACAGTCAGTTGTCAGCTGAGTCCGGAGATCATCTTCATCAAGATGTCCGTCACGAAGCTGGGAATGCAAACGCTTCAACAGGACAAGATGCTAACCTGCCAGGGACAAGGCTGGTGGAGGTTCCACATGCCCATCAGCCAGAGCATGTTCCTGGAAGAGGGCAACGCTGACTCACTTCTCTTTGAGTGTCTGCTATGCGAGACCTCGGAGCGGCTCGAATGAGTGAGCCAAACACTGTGTTACAACAGTGTTGTGATTCAGTCACGGGGGGCAGATGATGACTGGCAATGATTCAGAACATTAAATTGACGTTGCTGTCAAATATTAACCTTGTCATTCACATGTCACAGCAAAACCAGTCACGATCAACATCTGCATCTCAGACTGCGAATTGAACTGACACAGAGACTCAGTGACTCAGTCACTGTCACTGTCACTCACAGACAGAGCGTTTTGATGCGGAAGGGAAAAGATAAAGACTAACCTGCTGCCATTGAACTTACAGAAGCACAAGTGAGAGCCATGTCATGTAACTAGGTTTTTAAAGGTCTGCAAGGAGCCCTCACTCACAGTCACGGTCAATGCTGTGTCGTGAACTAGTGGTGATTTCTGTGACCAGGTCCGCCAGATGGAGATGCTCATTTACGGTGTGCTGCCCTCAGCCAAAACTTGACATTAAAAGCCTTGAGTCAGGACTCAGTGTCATTAGCTTTCATTTCAGTTCAGCCTTCGTCAATCTTTGTGAATTGCCATGCCTGCAGCTGTGATATGATCAGGCCAGACACTGTGTCATTCACTGTGTCCTGTCTTTGCAGCCATGTTTCATTTAGTGATTCAGGAACTCAAGGCCCGCCTTGGCCAAGGCACACAAATCAGCGGGGCAATTGCCACTCCGGAGCCTAGCAGCCCAGCACCTGCAAAGCAGCATCAGAAGGCTTTCCGCTCTGCCGGAACGGTGGCCCTTACTCTGCCTGGGCAAGAAGGCCAGACAGTGTGTTATTCTTTGCGGTACAGATATCTGGGGGCCGGCTGTCACCGAGATGCTTACATGGTGAGTGATCTGAGGCACCCAGAAGATGAATTCAATAGGTTGGTGATGAAGGTGTCCAACAGCCATGATCGGTCGATGCAAGAAGACATCTGCTGCATAAATGCGGTGAGGGATCAGGCTCCGAGTTAGCCTATCTCCCACACATGACGTGCAGGGGGAAATGGAAAGAATCGAGCCATTGCCTGCTCCTGCAAACTGCAATGGGTGATGGACAGAGTGTGGCAAGACGAGCGGCGGAGCTGACACAGCAAGAGCTCTATGTGCAAGCAGCTCTTGTCATGATGCAGGGGGGCCTGTTTTTGTTGAATGTGCAGGAGGCGGCCTTTGACAATGCAAATGGCCAATTGATCACGGACCTGCACCCTGCCAACATTGTGGTCACAAAGCGGCTTGAAGGTGGCAGGCATGAGTTTGGCATATGTGACACCAACGGCCTCGCTAAAACCAGGCGAGGCCACCACCTGAATGCGTTTGTGTCGCGTCCGGAGCTTTTCTTCCGCTCCAATATCCAGTTGGTGACGTGCGACCTCAGTTGCTCGACTGCCTTGCCAGGCCTGGCAATGTCCTGCCCAGCATGCTCAGCAATGGCCCTCCCTGGGTCACAGCAGAATTTGCGAACTGCCGGGCAGAATTTGAGCGGTGCCTGCAAATGCTGGGAGCAATTAGGGAAAGGAATGACGCCAAGCCCCTCTCTGCGGCAAGGCTTGAGCCCTTCAATAAGCCAAGCAGTGTGTTGGGAATGGCACCTCCTCCAGCACCTGTGCGCGCTGATCCATGGGCATTATCATCGCCAAGTGTGAGCCTTCCGGCTGCTGATCCATGGGCATTGTCGTCGCAAAATGTGCCAGAGCCCGTGCGCCCACCAAGCTGGGTACGGTATGCGCGGGAGCCTGTCGTCAATGTCACTGCCGATGATTCAGTGTCGCAGCAAGACATGCCCCAGGTGGGGCCGACAGACTCTGTGTCGCAGCAAGGCATGCCTCATGTGACACCGAATGACTCAGTGTCACAACAGTGCCTGGCTGACGAGAGGGACTTGACAGGTTGGCAAAACTTGCCACAGCCAGTGC
This sequence comes from Effrenium voratum, assembly GCA_963377175.1. Lineage (NCBI taxonomy): Eukaryota > Dinophyceae > Suessiales > Symbiodiniaceae > Effrenium > Effrenium voratum. Next base: position 25,556 of record CAUJNA010000141.1, on the reverse strand, counting down.
AGCGGCCCTTGCCACAGCCAGTGCAGCGGCCGATTGCAAAGGCGGAGCCTGCCCTGCATGCAGTGCAAGTGACAGGCTCAGCCGCTGTCCAGCAGTGGAAGCGACACCGGGCTGAGTTGGCACAGGACCCTCAGGACCTGGAGTCCATGCCAGACTGGGCACCGGACGCAGAGTCGGGTGACTTCATCGGAATGAATGATGAGGTGACATTAAGATCTGAGGAAGCTGTCCTCGATGAGCCATCATCAGAAGCATCAATGCGCTTCCAGCCCTGTACGGATGACCTTATTGCGGCAGAGCAGGACAGACAGTGTGTCATCCAGCAGGAGGAGGAGGAGGAGCGACTGCGATCGCAAGCTGTCATTGAGTCTGATTTGATTGACATCACACGCTGGCAGGTGCCATTGGTGCAACTGTCGACGCGGCCGATGCCAGCAAAGAAAACCATTGAGCACCAATTGAACCGTCAAACATTTTGCGTGCTGTTACAATTGGTGCGAGTGCTATTCGCAGTGCTCAACCATGGATTGAGGCAGGATGGCATTGACTGTTCTGAGGCCGCCCTCCAACATTTCAGCGCCTTCAAAACGGCCAAAAGAACCATGCAAGTGTGGCAGTACCTGGGTCTCAGTGAAATGGATCCTGACCTTCCGGTCCTTGAATGGGCGGTGCATTTCGATAAAGAGAGCATCCATGCGGGTCTGAGAAGATTACTGCAGGACGCCCTGCCGGTTCATTGGGTATACGGGCAAGACGCCCTGCGCTGGAAGCTCACAAGGGCGTGCGTGGGCCTGGCACGGAAGCTGCAGACGGAATTCAATGCGCAGCCGGACACTGAGCGATTTGAAACTCAGTGGGCGCTTCGAATCAATAAGTGGGCAGTGCAGGCGACAAACCAATTCTATTTGGTGCTTCACGACCTGTCGCAGTATGTCAGACACGGGGCTCGAAAGGAGCCCTTGGACTTTGGCGACCACCCAGTGGCCACGTCAGCGCAGGAACCCGCTGAATCGTGGGGCCAGTCATGGTCATGGGAATGGAGCAGTGGCCACAGTGGCTGGCAGCAACCATGGCAATGAATGGCAGTCCTGGCAACAGCACAACGCCGATGCTCCGCCCAGAAGACGCTGGGCGGACATTGAATCCAGTGCATCTGCATCGTCTGACTGGGGGCAGTGGAGGCCTCAGCGCTGAGCTGAAGCCAACCAGTGTGGTTTCAGTCTCGGAGGCCAAATTGCCAAAGCGGCATAATTCAATACTAGACTATTATACGGATGACACGGAGCGCAAAAGAGTGTCACATTCTGCAGGTGATTCAGTGATTGTGGCTCATTGACCACCAGGTCATGTGGCACATGGAACTGAACACATGAATGCAAGGTGGCATCGTTATCAGCAAGCAGTTTTGCCTGAGCCTCAGTTCATTCCTGTATGCAAAGCGTGAGAGTTCTGTAGTCATTCATGTTGTGAGCAAGTCTGAGATTGCCTGCAGCAAGGGCTGGGCTCGGGAAAACCGAGTTCGTCACACACTCCGCTTTGCACTAGCGCCATGACCATGGAGCATCAGGAGAGGGGCAGTTTCCCGAAGGCTGTCTCAGCACCTGCTTGGCCTAGCGTACAAGGACATCAACCTCAAATGACGATGTATGGCCACCCCAGGTATGGCTTTGCTCCGCCAGGGATGATGCTGCCGCCTGGGCCGCTCCAGCAATCATTGGTTAACGAGGCTGACAATCAGAATCAGGACTTTGAAGGCGGCAACCAGTGTGGTGCAAGCGCGGCCGGTGAAAGTGAAGATGGCCGCAGTCAAAGGGGATTCGGCCGCAGGGTCCGCCAGAGCCGCAGGTCCAGGTCCAGGTCTCGGCCGCGCCGCAGCAGCAGGAGTGACAGCCGCTCAGACCGCAACACTCGCGACAAGCGCCGTCTTAAAAGTAAAAGGTCACGCAAGGCCCGTGATCGCAGACGGAGGTCGGCGAGCGAATCGCAATCAGAAAACGAACTGCAACCTGAGATCCTAGCTTTGTTTGACAACAACAATCCGTATGCAAATGCAGACTCCATCTCTCGGAGCACATCAGTAATGAAGAAGGTTCCCAAGGCTGGTGTTGTGCAAACTGCTAGACCAAAACGGGCTTATGTTTGTGGCCTGCTGTCTACTTAACTTCCACAGTGTAGCCATTTGCCAACTTGAGTGATTGAGTGCCTGCCATTCAACCAACCCCTGGCAGGCGCAGCTCGGCGTGCTTGTGACAGCAATCAATCCTGCTTGGAATGCGCCAGCCACAAGTGACTTGTCTGTCACAAGCTTCCTGATGCTGATCTTCCTCACGACCCCACAGAAGCCAACGACATGCATAAGCCAGCTGCGCTGTGGTGATAGCTACTTGCAGCTGGCAAAGGTGCTTCGGCAGACTTTCAACAAACTCAAACGGTCCTCGAATTCCTCATGGCCCCAAATTGAGACAATGCTGGGGGACACAGTGGTGCTAAGCAATGAGGCAGTTGAGCAAGTGGCCCGGGAATTTGGCTGGCAGGATGTGTGGATGACACAGCCAGCCACGGCTAAGGCCAAAGCCAAGGCGCTGCTGACATCCATGAGTGGCGCCATGAATTCCTATGTAGTGCCAAAGGCAGCCAGTGTGGCAACGAGCGCCGCGCCACAGGTGCCGAGCCTGCCGCCCCCAGCCAAGGCAAGGAGAGCAGGGCCTCCTATCTTCAATTTCCCAACGCCCAAGGCCACTGCCAACACATTGCTTGCTGACAGCGCAGCCCCAGGAACTGGACAAGTGCCGAAGGCAGCGCCACCGGCAGCTACAGATGCAGCTGCAGATGCTGCACATGCAGATGATGCGGCTGCAGGGCCTGTGGCAGTTCCCCCAGATGCAGCTGCTGAGCTACCTGATGTGCCTGGCGAAGCAGAAAGCGAGCAGGAGTTCCCTGTTCCGGGCGAGGCCGAGGTGCCACAGTCGCAAGACGATGAAGCAGCTGCCAAGTGCCAGGTTTGTTTTGAGCGCCTAGATGCAGCTGAGCCTTGGCTAATTTGGGTCAAGTTGTGTGTGGGCAGTTTTGTGTGTTGTATTTAAAGGTCAGTGAGGTTTGCACACACTGTGTTGCTTTGGAATCAGTTGCCGCGGCAGGAGGCAGAAGCACTCGCTTGCTCACACACCTTCCACACGGAGTGCATTCACCGATACATGGCTCACGCGGGAATTCCAAAGAGTCAAGCCTGTCCTTTCCGGTGTGGGCGAAGCCATGGAGCACTGGCAGAAGGCGATGTGATTGATGATTCGTGGCAGGTATTGTGAGTCAGCCAGTGTGGCATAGTGGTCTGCAGTGCCAGATCACTGTCACTATTTTTGTGATGAGTGCTGACATGTGCGGGATGTCAAAAATGGTGGAGTGCCAAAGCTAAGCTGTAACATTATTATGGGCTGGCCTGCATGCAGTGCACCTTAGGCAGGAGGTGACGGGGCCTTCAACACATCTGTTTGGTTCTGCCATGGCAATGAAGTAGCTTTTCATTTTGAAAAAATCGATTGTTTGTTAATGAGTAAGCCACAAATGCTCTTTGACACAGTTGTCCACCTTATTGAATTTGTTTAGTTATCATGTGCTTCAAAGTCTTCAAGCATGCTCTCAAATTATGTCCAAAATCTCGAACTCTCACCCCAAACCCTATCTCAAATTATTACTCATATCTAGATATGGTGGAGTTCTTCGCAGGGAGTGGCAACCTGACCAAGGAGTTCATGCGGCGCAAGAAGAACTGTGTTGCTTTGGACAAGCTGTATGGTGAACATCATGATGTTCTCTACCCGCAAGGAATTCGCCTGTGGGTGGATGCACTAAGCAACACAGTGTGTGACTCCTTGAACTGGTTTGGCACCAGGTGCAGCTCATTTGTGATGTTGTGTGCTGCGCAGGCAAAACGGAAAGAGGAGAACCAATTCTGGGGGGACACCAGTCGACTGTTCATTGTGGAGGGCAACCACTTGTGCAATGTCACCAGTCTGTTGTTCTTTATCAGCTACCTCCTCATGAATGTTCCCTGCTTGGAGCAGCCTGCGGATAGTGTGCTTGCGAAGGTGAGTACAATGCAGCTGGTGCTGGGCTTTACCAAGGTGTGCAGCGCACGGACATATGGAGCTGCCTTTGGGGGCGAGACTAGGAAGCCTTGGATGATTTGGTCGACATCCAGGCATGTGGCAAGCCTTGAAAGAGCGCAGCCAGATGCATTTGCTTGCGGTGCTGCCCTGGTGACTCGGAATCCTGAGACTGGGTCCTTCACAGGCATCAAAGATGCATTGCATGTGTCAGAGTGGTATCCTCCTGCGTTTGGCGCAGCGGTTGCAAACATGATGGCCCAGCATCAATTCAACAAATTGATGTGAGTGACATTGCATCAGTGAGCACAGGACGTGATGCTCCACAATTCAAGTGGGCTTGGGGATGTGTGCTGCTGATAGTGTGGCAAAGCACTCAACGTGTGGAGTCACACACTGTGTGCTGCAGCAGGCTGCTGGGGTAAAACAAGAGCTTTGCAAATGCCAACTTGAGACTGTGCTTGCATGTGCAGTGCATCAATGTTCAATCCTCACGCCTGCAGGAAGCAGTGACTAGCAGAGGAAAAAAAAGGTGAGCCTACCTGGGTGCTGTTGCCCGCGTGTGCTTATTATTGCTTTGCCCTTGTGTTGAGCATGTTGCAGTGAATCAATGCAGGTGAACGAATGAGCCAATGAATGGAGGTTTGCTTGATTGTTTCATGTCCACAATAGCACGTGTTGGCAATATGATAAGCATAGGATGAAACTACATTGGTCAGCCAAGAATGCAAGTTTGGCATTGCAGCAAGGGCAGACAAAGAGTCCTCGTGTCTAGCCATGGAAGATAACTACCTGCTTGAAAGCGACGCTGTGATATGCAATTTGTCTGGAGACCCATCGTTGTTCCCTAGTGACTGTGCCTATTCGGCGAGGGGACCATATTGGTGGCGCCTGGAGTACATGTTTGACAGGTTCAGAAAGGACCTCCAGGAGCTGAGGCCATTGCCCAAATGGGTCCGGCATGTCAAAAAAATGATCGATGAGTCTTGGCTTGCAACGGACAATGATCTGCATATTCAGGCCACCAAAGATGTGCCAGATGGCTGTGTGAAGCAGTATTTGTCGGACACAAAGGGCGCGCTGATGTTTTTTTGTCAGCAAAGTAGGAATGGCCGCCAGGAGTGCCAAGCCAAACATTGTGTTGCCAAGCTGAAGGGCATCTGCTCGCGTGTGTGCTCTGTGATTGACCCAGATGGAATGCAGATGCAGCATGTGGATTTGAGAGTGACGCAGCAAGGGAGTGTGTATGGGCTAGACATTTTCTTGGCCAATTGCAACAGAAACTGCGCCACTTCTTTTTCTGAGCTCTGGGCGTCCATGCATTTGCAGGGGCATTTATCCCAGCCACTGCATGGCTGGGGACAGAATGGGCTTTGGCTTCAAGACTTGGTTTTATTCACAGTGTTTGCGAAGAAATGCAAGTCGAATCACTCCACCAATGAGCTGATTCCTGAATTGGAGAAAGCGTGGCTGACAACAGTGTCCGATCTTTTGGACCAGTATATTTCCTGCCAGTGCATGGTTCATAATGACATTGGAAGAATGCTTCCTGCGCGCAAGTTCTGTGGGGCGGAAACTTGGAAGTACACCCAGGTGGATCTTAGCACTGTTTGGACGCTCGTAGGGCTGTGTGCCACAGCAGGCAGGTCAATGTCTAATGCAGTCGGAGCTTGAGAACAGTGCTTTTGCAGGTTGCTCGGCGAATGTATAGTCTATTTGTTGTTTGCAATGCAATGAGAGCTGCTTTTGTGTGTGACTGAAGCCTGGCTTGCTCAGGAGTGAGCCAGGAGAATGCCTACAGGTGGACAAGGAGGGCAGGAGAGCTGTATGAAACAATCAGTGCCTCGCGTTTTGAAAGTTGTTGTCAATTCAACATTTGTGCTGATGGATCCACTCATGGAACAAAGACATCCTTATATCTTTGATGTACTCTCATGCAGAAGATGTTGGATGTGTGGCACGAATCCAACATATGCCCATTGGGCCCTTGCTGCCGAGTGAAGTGCATGACATATCGGCGCTGGCAACCTTGGCAAAGAAGAGCAAGTTGAGCAGATTTGCAGCTTTCAGGCAGCTCCAAGCAATGAGCCATCAACTGAGCTTGCTGACCAATGGTGCCAAGACCCTTAGTTCATTTGTGCGTGCCAAGGCGTGCAGACCAACACAATCTGGCGAACATCGAGTGGTCATTCCAGTGTTTGAGTTTGGTGCAAATGACGAGGAGGTCGAAGATGATCAACTCAGACAGTGTGTCAGTCGGGCATTTATTTGCCAGGATGGGGGCACCCAACTGCCTGTCCTTCCTGAAGAGCCTTTCTGGTGGGAGAAGGTGCCAATTCTGGTTGCCTGCCTGGACCAGGGATCGGTTGGAAATGCGGGGATGGCGTTTGCGCTACAGAACCACATGGTTCATGTCAAGTTTGACAAGATCCATCGATCAATCCGGGACTACAAATTGGCGATTGGGCGAGCGTGCAGGGGTCAGTTTTTGCGCACACAGCTGCACTCGAGCTATGTCCTCAGCTTGAATTACAAGCCATTCGGAACAGGCGGGTTCTTCCAGCACAAGCAGAGCATGCTGGAGTCATTTCTGGCGAGCCACTCAACAAACTCTGAAAATTGGATCCGCTATCGTGAGCTGATTGCTTTGGATATGGGACTTTCATCCCTCAACGTCCCTGACAACGAACTATGGGATCAAATGCTGCAACTTCCATCCTTTTCAAAATAGGGTGCTTTGGTCAAGCTTGCCCGGTGGTTCAGCTGGAACGAGGTGTGCAATGAAATGCTGGCTGAGTATCATGCGTTCAAGATGGTTTTGGAGGACTCGCTTGAGCTGAACGATGAGAGCGATCCAAGCAGTGTGTTGCCAACTGGACAGGGCCCTTCAATGAATGACCCAACATCAGCTGACCAAGGCCTCCTCAATGCGGCAGCAAAACGGAAGGAAATCAGCCCCAGAGAAGAGCTGAGCCTCATGAAGAAAACGACGGGAGGATTCAAGCTTGCGTTGAAGCTGATGACGGAGGACTTGTACTATCATTCCCACATTTTGCTTGAAGTCACACGTCCACTGTGGTCATGGTATGCGGCTGAGATTCAATCAGTGAAAACCCCGCAAGACTCTGTCAAAAGGTCCGCGCAGCTGGCGCTGGGTGGCTGGAAGAAGTCCGAGCATTTGCAGAAGACAGTAGCAGTGCTTCAGAATTCAACATTTCTGCAGTTCAGATCTGAAAGTGGTTTGAGTGGCTGGGTCATGCAAATGACTAGTTTGACAGAGCACTTGCTGAAGCAGAGGGTCTGGTCGCTCAGTCGCCACGGCTGTCCCCCAGAATCATATGCAGGAATCCTGGCTGCTGACAACGAGCAAGTGCAGCAGGAAGCAGTTCGTTTGGAACATCAGGTTTTGCTGTGGCTTGAAACTGTGTTTGCTAGTCGGTCTTCCTTTGGCCTGGTGCAGGGAATTTGCGACAAGCTGTCCGCAAGTGTACATCTAATCGTTTCAAACCCATGCAGGATCATGATGGAGGCGTTCGAAGCAGGTGGTTACAAGACAGCCAGTGTGGCAGGACTTCACTTGCTGAACTGCTTGCTTTGCACATTCCCTGACAACAAAATTGTTGAAGATGTGCACAACGATATTCGGAGGGATGGCAAATTTCAAAGCAACAAGAAGCAAACAAATGAGTCCATCCAAGATGTTACTCGCAGCTCGCAGGTCTTTGAAAGCCGTGGAATTCCGCATGTGAAGATCTCCAGAGACGAATTTGTGGGTGACTTTAGACAGGGACACACAAGTCGGAGAAAATGTGGGTTCAAATCAAAGACTCACAAAATGCCTCGGGAATGGCATCAACTTATGGCAAGGAAAACCTGGGGCACACTGTCGGAAGAAAGCCTTCAAGAAGGAGCTGCGGCATGGTCTTGGCTTCAGCATTGGAAGGGCAATTATGACAGATCTTCGGCAGGCATCAAAATCTGGCAAGGGGTGTTCAACAAACTGGCGCCACGGCAGGAGGTCATGAAGAATTTGTCAGATGAGTCATTCTGCTTTTGCTTGAGCTCTGCCACATGGGCTTGTATATGGTGGCCCGTGATTGTGGTGGACACTCCTGAAGCGAACCACTGTGGTGCCCTTGGAGATGCGTGCTTTGTGCTGGATGCTGAAGGGCAGGCAGACTTCATGTTCATCGAGCAGCCAGAGATGTGGATGGTGGTGGAGACGCAGCCTGTTTGCATTGAGTGGCAAGGTGGTCTCCGATTGGCCAGGCAATCGTCCGGTGTGGAGCGCAGCTTGCTGAGAACTTTTCTTACACAGCCAACGCTGCCAACGCTGCTTGGATCTGAAAGTCGCGCTGTGACACTCATGTCAGGCAGCATGCTTGATGTTGTCTTGTTGTCAGTTGTGCTGTCACCTGCTCAGGCTGACAAAGAAGATGCTGAACAAAGAGCTGGCGGCCCTGGTGTGCTACTTGAAGGGCATCGACCTGCGTGCTTGCAGCAAGACTGCTGTGCCAGTTTTTCAAGCGATGAGCAGACCTGAGCTATTGAAAGTTCTTGCTGCGGAAACGTCACAGCGGGATGGCGATACTGATGACATCACGGCCAACTTCGTGGCTCAGGTCCAAGCTCTGCACAACAATGCCCCCGCTGGCAACGACAGTGATTCTGATGAGAGTGCCTGCAAGGCTGATCAGGATGATCTTGAGTTTGATGCAATGGTGTTGGAGGACATGGACCCAGAAGATCGTCGTGAGTTTGAGCAAGTTCAAAAAACAATTGAGAAACATCAGGCTCGTGCGAAGCAGAAGGAATTGGCAGTAGTCAGAAAGGCCATGATGCCAAAGGCCAAGGCAAAGGCCAAGGCAAAGGCCAAGACAAAGGCCAAGTCCAAGGCCAAGACAAAGGCCAAGGCCAAGGCAAGCAACAAAGCCAACATAATCAAGGGGCTGAAGACTGCCAAATCAAGCAGCTCCAAAGTGGCCAGCAAGGCGAGCAGGAAGATTTGGCATGGCGCACTGAAGAAGAAAAGACAAGACTGCCCTGCTCTTCGCGAAGGTGACACCCATGAAAAGGGAAACGTGCTGGTTGAAGTCCCTGAAGAAGTTGAAGCTGTGACTCCGAATCCATGGCAGCGGCGGGTGGTTCGTAGAACTCACTCGTCGTGCCCTGAATCTGCGAGGCCTGCTGCGCAGGCCGAGGCTGCTCCAGAAGAGCGGCCAGCCAGTGTGGCGGAGGACAACAGCACGGCTCCTCCAGAAGACAAGCCAGCCAGTGTGGCGGACGACGGCAACAGGCTGAGTCCGCAGGCGGACCTGCCACCTGCCAGCCACACCCAATCTCGTACAAAACAACATAAAAAACAAAAAAAAAACAAAAAAAAAGAAAAAAAGAAAAAATCTCCACGCAAATCGACAAGGCACAGTGATGAGCCATTGCCAAGTTCTGGGGCAAGTGTCATTGCTGCTTCCAGCAGTGCCGATGATTTGGCTATGGCTGATGGTGCCGGTGCACAATCAAGTCGCCCTGGCCACCATGGACCCCGGCAACCTGCTGTGTTTGATCCGCTTATCTGGACTGAGGTTTCCTGCAATACCTGCCGCAAGCAATGTGGGCATTACAAGTTTCATCCAGCCCCAGGGGGCCGAGACAAGCCAACCTGGATCATGAGGTGCTACGACTGGGAGAAAGGCGGGCAAATCATAATGACCATTCTTTGTGTGTGTGTGTGCGTAATAATAGTCTTGAAGTCTTAGTTCTGTGCTGTGGTGGCGCTCTGCCAGGCAAGTGGCCATCAAAAGGCCAATTGAGGAGGACAAGCACTATAATGACTGAGCTACAGGTTAAGGACTGGATCCAGTCTTCCAAAACATGTGGCTGTAGACAGAAGGCATAATTCTTTGCTCGTTTGCGAGTTGCGCACGACTTGATAAAATAGCGAGAACCTCTGGTGTGCTGAGTGCAAAGTATCTCATCATGTCAGTGGCCTGCTTGCACTTGTGTACGGGAATTGCTTGTGGCAAAACAAGTTGTGGCGGTTCGGTTCAAGTGCTGTCAGTTGAAAGCGCAGATTCAAGTGCTTCCCACTTTTGCTAAACTCGCAATGTCGCTGCTGGGCTTAATAATGATTGTATGCATTAGGTGTTGCTGTCATCAATTTAGGCAAAGTGATGGTGCGGGGTTCGGGCGCACACTATCTAAGGCAGAAGGTATGGAAATGTGAGGATGCTGGTAGTTTTGCTACTATAATTATTGAGTCTGCGTCGCCGTGCACAAACAACATGGCCAATGACACTGCCATTGATGATGAGGAACACCAGGAGGCCACATGCCAGGAGGGCACCTTGAGTGGACCCCAAGATGTGATTCCCACAAAAAAACGACCACGCTCGTCGACTCCAGACACGGGAGATCTGCGCCCAGTGGTGCTTCAAGAAGTGCTTGCTGACCAGATGCAGATGCCCTTACCAACTGCCGATCGCAAGTTCAAGTTCATCGAAGGTGACTGGTTTGTTCGGATGCCCGTGAGCTACAGCACATCGATGCATAAAAAGGTGTGGTTTTTTACTGCCAGGGCTGGAACTATTACTTTGGCTGCGCGAGATCGTGTTCTTTGGTGCTCTGCGTGCGGCTTAGCGCACCATTGTGGCCCTCAGTGTTCATGTGCCTGTCACAAGCTTGCTCGTGCATATTCAATGCGTCATGGCCTCGTGCTGGATTGATCTTCAGCCAATAATAGACAAGCAGTGTGTTGCTCCAGTACAGAGCGGAGCTGCAACTTTTAACTGATGGGCGAACTGCTTGACTCGACTGTGTGCGACTTTGGAAAACAGCAACAGGGCTGCGCAAGTGAGTTTAGATGCGTGAGTGCGGAAGCTCACTTGAGGCCCAGCAGTCAATGGAACAAGAGGAAGAAACAAGTTGTCGCTCTATAAATATCCTGACTTCATTTGAGTTTATGGCAACAGCCGTGCGCGCACATGCCATCATGAATGACATGAACCATGACCCATGTTCAGGCTGCAAACATTCCAGTCATGCTTGAGATGCGGTTGTGCGGCTCAAGCCTGTCAGTAGCAGTTGACTCAACGTGCTTGATTGAGATTTTGTGAACCATTGACATTGAAGCCTCATGTCAACTGGCTTGCCTGCTGATAAGAAGCGTCGGACAGTGACATATTCTCCTGCAAGTCAGACAGTGTGTCACACTGAATCTTCAGAATCAGAAGTTGAAGCCAGTGCGACAGTGTGTCTGAGTCAAATCGAACGTCCTCAGCCTGACTGGACTGACGCTCAGCCACGGGACTGGGGAGTTGAAATGACTGAGCCGGAGCTTCAGCAGGGGAATGACAATGACGACGTCGAACAGTCAGATTTATCGGAGCTGGGCTCGGAACTGGAACGTGAACCTTGCCCAGAATTTCTTGCAGAATCTATTCTGACAGATTTCAGGACCGGTGACCGGCGCAACATGTGTTGTCGTCCTGGTGTGACTATTATGTGGGTTGGACATGAAGCGTTTGTTCAGTTGCCGAGTCAGCTGAACGTCAATCGGGAACCTGTGACCTTTGTTACTGGCATGCGTGGCGCAGTGCTCATGATCATCAACGACAATCGCAAGACAATGCATTGCTCCCATTGCTCGAACCTTGATTCGACTTATGTGCAAGAATACCCCAGTCCAACGGTCTGTGAAGATGATGATGATCCGTGCACCTGTCCTTGCCACAAGTTACGGAAAGCGCTTGACTTGACGCAGGGCAGAGTATTTTTTTGAGCTGGCTCGCCAGCGACGTCAAGAATGAATAATGATGATGGACAATGGAATGGTCCAACGTTGCTGGCGCTAACGTGCGCTCATGATGACTTGCGACTCACTGATGCAACAATAAAAATAATCATTATTATAGAATTGAGTGACACACACTTAATGCATGTTGTATGTTCTTGCATGTGTTTGTCCTTGTTTGCATTTGTGTCATGTATGTTTGCATTGTTTTTGCACTCTTTTTGTATTTTGTGTATTTTGTTGCATTTTTGCATTTTGTTGCAGTTTTTTGCATTTTGTTGCATTCTGTTTTTGGCACTTTTTTGCATTTTTTGCACTTTTTTGCATGTTTTTGCACTTTTTTGCATGTTTTTGCACTTTTTTGCATCTTTTTGCATCTTTTTGCATTTTTTGCATCTTTTTGCACATTAGATGCAAAAATAAGATAATTTGAGATAATTTGAGATAAATTGAGGTAAGGTCTAAACCCCATGGATCTGGGACTCTTAAACTAATCACTGATGATGGCAGGGAGGTTAAGATCGACAAGGCCGGAAGACCGTATCCCGTTGGGAAGGACGGCTTCAGGTTAATGAAGACAACGAGACCTCCAGAATACACTCCTGATGAATGGGCAATGATGAGGAAATACTACACCGAGGAAGAGAAAGCCGAGGTGAAGGGTGGTGGCAAGAAGAAGAAAAACGGACCCAAGAGTAAAGAATCTGAGATTTCTGCGCCAGCTGAGACGCAGACATTACAAGAGAATTCGAGCGATGCTTCGAAACCGCTGGGTGGAGTTGAATGGCAGTACAATTGGGGATTGCGGAAGAACGTGTCAAAGATCAAGAACCCACAGGATGGGAAACAATTGGCTTAGCTTGATTGGGTCAGGATAGTTGTAAATCCTGTTGACGGAGTGGTTGTCCTCATGGATTCCAAGCAATCCCAAGATGTCGTGAGACGAAATGTTCAGCTTGAGAAAGATTTGTGTGTCTGGTAGTAATATACGCCTGGAAGTTCAAATCTGAGGAGCGATCGAGGTCGACTCCAAATTGTCAGAGAGACGAAGCTGAACTGATATCGGGGACGGATCCTGCAGATGATACGCAGACGGATTTTACCTGGCACGAATGGGAGGAGTCTGCTGCGGTGGTCTCAGGAAAAGTACCGCTCGCGTTGCCCGCGATAGGAGAAGATGGCGAAGCCAAGAAATACCCATCGATGCCGTGCGTGACCTCTGAGCTAATACAGCACAGAGAGAAAGCCGTGAAAGTTGTTCGATTCTTCGACGCATTGGTGTCCAGGCCGGTTGGCCGAAAAGAGATGTTGACCAACCCTGATGCCCTGGCGTCAATGAAGAATGGTCGGGATTAATCGACCAGGGCGTCTTCGACCTTGGTGCAGCGCGAGAATATGACGCTGTGGCCAAAGAAACAAAAGCGAAAGGGGAAGAGATACACATGGCTCGCGCACATGGTATTTGCGTTGAGAAGCACTCCAAGAGGAGTTCAAGGGTAGAGGCGTGTTGCTGGGGAACCAAGTGAAAAATCAAAGCTTTGAAGCTGCGATGTTTCAAGACCTGGGAACTCTCCTGCTTCGTTTGAGGCCTCGCGTTGGGCGGATTTCTTGGGTTGTCATGATGGTTGGGATGCGCAGATGGCCGACACTGTGCAAGCGTACATTCAGGCCACACTGAGAGGCGCGCCATGTTGGATAGAATTGCCACCTGAGGCTGTGCCGAGTGAATGTAATTGGGGTAAGTACAGGAGGCCAGTTGTTCCACTGAGGAAGGCACTGTACGGACATCCTGATGCGGGAACATTTTGGGAGCAGCACTGTGATGAATCGGTGCGCGCCGTTGGCTTTGAACCCATCGGTGAGGAATGGCCGTCAGTGTACATTCATGAAAAGCTCCAACTTGTTCTGGTTGTGTATGTTGATGACTTCAAAATGGCAGGGCCACAGAAGAACCTTGCCCAGGGATGGAGCATGCTGCGTACACGTTTGAAGATTGAACCCGAGACTGGGCTTGACATGTACCTTGGTTGTAATCAAAGCAAGGGAAACGTCACACTCGGGAACGGACACCGCGTCACAACGGTGACCTATGACATGGAACAGTTCCTACGTTCCTGTGTCGACCGCTATCTCGAGGTGGCGGGCGATGTAAAGTTGAACAAGATTGTCACTCCTGAAATGCATGAAGAAACAAAGAATCACGTCTCACGGAAGCCTGCAAAAGAGGGGCCGTCAGTCGTGTGCAATTGGTGTAACAATCTTGTGCCCACCGACGGTTCTGCCACAGTGCCGGACCAGCGGGGAGGGACTCCTGAGTTGGCCACGAAGGAGCCCGTGCGTGGACACCTTGCTCCGCATGCCGCTAGCGTACTAATGAAGTTGCTGTACGGTGCGCGGATTGCCCGCTTCGATTTGTTGCGGCAAGTGAATCGCCTGGCACGAAATGTGCACAGGTGGACTGACTCCGATGATCGGGGTTTGCACCATTTGATGTGTTATGCGCATCATACGAAACATTGGCGCATGGTCGGTTGGGTCGGAGACCCCATGGACGATGTGCACCTGGCCTTGTATGCAGACGCTGATTTTGCAGGATGTGTTGAATCATTGCGTTCCACCTCTGGTGGGCACTTGAATATACAAGGACCCAATACGCGATTTCCGTTGTCTGGCAGCTCGAAAAGACAGGGTTGTGTGAGTCACTAAATTTGTGAGGCTGAAATTGTTGCGGCCGATGTTGCCATGAGAGCCATGGGTATGCCTGCTCCTAAATTGTTACAGCGGATTCTCAAGAAGTCACCGAACTTCGTGTTCTATGACGATAACAAGGCTATGATCGGTGTCGTGCGGTCGGGGAGAAACCCTACGATGCGCCACCTTGAGAGAAGCCATGGTGTTTGCATTTCGTGGATGCATGAGATGTTCACACGTGATTACATGTACTTGGCGTATGAAGTCACCGACAGAATGGCGGCTGACATCTACACCAAGGCGTTCAATGATGGACGCAAGTGGAAACATCCATGCTTGCAGATTGGTCTGCTCGACCCGAGTTTGCTGTCTGACCCGGATACCCTCAAGGCGCTCACACCCACGTGTGATCCCATAAACGGGACCATGCAGACTGCTTCGAGAACAGTTGACAGAGTTCCCACATTTCCGTACACACACATTCCGATCATGCCCCCGGACCTGTGGTGGTCTGGCCTGACATCTAAAGAAGGATTGCATGAGCATGAAGGACATGATCCGGTTGTTGTTGCCAAAGGGCCCAGACTGATGCGTGTGAAACCTCCGCTCGCGGTTGTGACACCGTTCGGGAGCAAGTGGCTTCGTTCCACTTGGTTTCTGAGGAACGGGTCATGGCTTAAGGTTGAGGACGGGGTTGATCCTGGGTTGCAATGTGAACGGGTTGATGGGCGGGTTGAACGCGCAGTTTGGCAATTTCACCCCGTCCCGGTTGCTGTACCGGCGCGGGAGCGATCTCCGCGACCACGACCAATTCATGTTGGGTCCGGAGATGTTGACACGCAGTCCGTGCTGGCCGTATTCGTCGAGGAACTGTCGAACGAGCGTCTTGAATTAAAATGTGTCAATGACCTTGCTCTGGAAACTTTGCTCCGGTTGAAGCTGCTTATGCGTTGTCTGCATACCAGTCATGAGGAATTTGTTCCTGGTCGTTGTTTTGTTCCATATCGCATCGCGGTGAAGCACAAACCACAGTTAGCGCCGGGTATTGAACTCGCGATGGTTAAACATGACGGTGGTGTGCTTCGCGCTCCGTTGCATGTCTCGCTTCCTGGTATAGAACTCGCACAATCGTCACCTTGTATAGCGTTGACTTGTCTCGACCCATCGTGCTGTTGGCATGTTCCGAGCCTCGTAATTGGTTCACTACCCTTGCCCGTCATGCGGGGCCGCAGGTCGTGACCATCACTTTGGTGGATGACTTAATGAGCGAGCACGGGGGGAGAATCGCTAGACATGTTCTTACTAAACCTTCCGATTTGTTGTTCTTCGCCGGGCCTTGCACGGGGGGATCATCATGGGCACGCCTCAACAAGACTCGCGGAATTGATACCGCAGAGAAAATCGAGGCCAAACAGAGGGAATTTTGGAAATTGTTTGGACGGCTCGTTGAAATCAAACAACACGCCATAACGAAACGTGCTGCGATTTTGTTTGAATTGCCTGGAAGTTGCGATTATTGGAAGGACGAGAGACTGCATGAGGTTGTTCATGATGGCACCAGTCATGAGTTTGATGGGTGTCGCTACGGCTTGAAGCAAAGGTATGCGAAGAAACCCCTGCCAATCAAGAAACCATGGAGAGTTGTTTCATGGAACTTTGAACTTGGTAGCTCGTTGTCTAAGAAGTGTAATGGAAACCATGAACATGGACCTTGTGCTGGTCGGGAAACCAAAGAAACTCAGTTGTACACGTCATTAATTGTGTGTGTGTGATCCTCCGGCGTTTTCGTGCTCGAGCAAAGTGCCTTCAACCGGCACCATCGAAACTAGCTCTTGCTTGCATTGCGCGAGGAAATCCACGGAAGCATCGAGCTGCTACGTGTGAGAATCACACCGCTTCGACTGTGCCAACGAGGGGCTGGGCGAGACCCGAACCTCAGGTTTCAACGGGGGACTGGGCTAGTCCCGAACCTCAAGTTGAAGCTGGGTACAACTTTGGACTATTCTGTGGCTTTATATACAGCTGGCTAGTTTGGTTTTTCCTGGTTCTGGTCTCCTCACCCACAGATACGATGAACATCATCTCCCGATTGCAACGACTGGAAAAGCTCATCGTCGAACGACGGAGGCGAGACATGGATGATTCGCCTGTGTCGGTGCACATATGGATGTCGCTCCACGAGCAAGTGACCGCCAACCCCATCATCGACTCCTTGCAAAAGACGGTGTCGGATCTCGTTAACACGTGCAAGGGCATGGTTGTGGTATGCGTGAATCGCGATGTAGCTTTCCATGGTGGAAGAGGGGACTTGGGGACGATCAGGCGCGTTGGTGACCGAGAACGACCGCTTGTGGCGCGTTGCCCACGCGCTTACTGGCAAGAACTACAAGATCCCCGGGAGCTCGAACCTGCAACATTTCCTCTTGAAGCGGCTGTTGGTGGAGAAATCCATCGATGTGATCGCGCCGAGCCATGCGTTCGTGTGCGATCTGCGAGCCCGACCTTCGCTTCAATGTCCCAAAGAACATGGAGGAATCGAAGGTGAAATTCGAGTACAAACCGACCTTCACCGCTCAGTCAAGACGGAAGCAAGAGTGGCAGAACGAAGGTTACGGTGGACAAGATGCATTTGGGAACATTGATGCCAATGATCAGCGTCTTCGATGGTATACGGTCTCCGAGCTCAATGAGTTCATCTGCGAACTTTGCAGAAATGAAATGCAGAGGAACAAGTCGAAGGTGCCCGGGTCAAATTCAACCTTCAACCCTGAGACGTGCGTGAACTGTTGCGCGAACTGGAATGCGGACACGAACGGTGTTGCGAGATCAACCAACGGGAGGAAGATATACACGCGACTATTCGCGGAGTGCAAGGTCGCAATCCCAGACCTCCAACATCTCATGGTGAACGTCAACAATGTTCAGGCCATGACCACAATTTTACGGGAACTGGTATATTCCAATCTGAAGAAGGAGCTGTCCCACGTGGGTTTCGTGAGCATGACGGTGGATCAGGCGGCGCAGTTCTACAATCACAAACACGGAAGGCAATTGTGTGCAGCCAGAGATGTGGTCATATGCAAGAATTCCGAAGGGGTTGAGGAGAGGACCTCCATCTATGTGATAGACAGAGATCTTGGCAACGTGGCCTATTCATCTTGGATCAAGAGCGTGCTTGATCAGGGGACGATGTATGAGCTCCTGGGACAGACTACGAATGAGGAGTCTTTGGGGGACGTCGTCGAGATGATATTGGGATTCTTCGAGGTGATGTCGTACTTTCAGCACGAACTTCCATTGTGGAGAGACGCATGGAAGATCAAGAGGGAGTTCGAGCATTCCATCGTGCGGCACCTCGCGGGGAACGTGAGCCACACGACGGGCCAGAACCGAAAGCGGAACAAGCCGTCCGCACAGCTCGGAGTGCCCACGAAAGAGGTACTGGACATCATGAACTCGATCAAGCCCAGACATCCGCTATCCCTGGTGACCGAGCAGGCCAACCAAGGATCCAAGAGGAAGGCAACTGAGAGTGAAGGCGATGGTTTTGGTCCAGAGCCAGACCAGAGCCGAAGCTCTCAGCCCAATGAGGAGAAAGAGGAGAAGAAGCAGCGCGTGATTGATGGACGAAAAGCTGCACTCAAGTTCCTGGACTCAATGGAGAAGTGCGTGGGAGAAATGGGAGTTTGTACAAAGTGCGCGAACCTGGCCCACGACGGCGACTGCAAGAATAATGAGGAGGCTGCTGGAAACGAGAAGGCGATGAAGAAGATTTGCGAGCTTCTCAGCAGCGATCACGTTTCCTCGGATGAAGAAATGGGGGATGCTGAAGAACCGTCATCATCGACATCCAAGGAACGCAAGAAAGGGGGACAGAAGGGGAAAGAAATAATAGAAATGTATAGCTATACCATCAATCTGGTGGAGATGGCTGACACGGCTGAAGGGGGAGAGCTACAATGCGGTGGCGTGGATCTCACCTACAATCCGTGCGGGGATCACAGGACGTTCAAGGCAGCGCTAGAGCGGGGATGTGACACTATTCCATGCTACATCCCGAAGTTTGGCGACGTGAGCAGCGTGCAAATGCCATGGGCGTATACGTCTATGGTAGATCCCAGGTTCTTCCCCAAGGGTGCCGTTCTGGAGCAAGTTGATGTGATACAGCTTGGTAAGAGTATCAATTTCTGCATCGCTCCCTTCGACGGCGCTCCGCACTGCAAGATCGGCGACGAACGCTCAGTGTTTGCATCGAGAGATCAAGCAAATCAGCTATCTCATGATCTATGCAGAGTCCTTCGACACAAGATCGGCAATTGCCGAGGAAGTGCTTTCAGATGTGATGAAGGTGGATGGGTTGACATTGACGCAGTCATCAACGACCGGAATAACGACATATGTCCACCGACGACTTCGAGATCAAAACGATACATGGGCATCATGGAAGTGATCAAGTGGCAGGAATCTGGACACAAGAAATCAAGGTTCCGGGTCCTAGCAGCAAGGTTTCCAAGCATCATGAACCCGAACGACATGAAGGCCGCCAAAGAGGAGTTGAACTACATTGGCCTGGATCGGGGTGACATCGAAAGAATATTCAACAGATGCGATGGATGGTACAGGCCTTGGTGCATCCGAGTCACAACTGGTCACAGTGACTTTGGCTTCATGAGCTCATCCGCATTGGCAAATAGGTATTCTGCAAGGATGGGTGATTCTCTCGGAGGAGCATTCCATGTGACATACGTAGAGAACCTGCCAAGCATTGTACGCTGTGGGCTAGTCCCCGGCGGAATCGATGGCGGAAACAGGCTGGCATTGCACTTCGGGGCATTTGCTCCATGGGATGAGATGAACGTAGCAACGAAGACGACGCTACGAAATTTGAGGACTGGAGGTCCGCTTGCAATCATCTACATTCCCAGTGCGACCCTCGCGCGATACGGAGCTGGAGTCGCGTTCAACGGGACATTTATGGTCTTTGACGTGATCCCGTTCTATGAGGTCAAATCCATTTGGATTGGCAAGAGCAACGGAGGGAAATGCCTGGAGTACGAGAGCATCAAGCGGGCGTACTCAAAATGTGTTGAGAATGAGATCTGTCCGGGTTTCGTTGGTTCTTCCCAGGAGTCGGCCACGATGTTCCTTCAGAACGTCGCAAAGATCATCGAGGGAATGCCTGAAACAGAGGCGGGCGCCGACAATCTGCACTACGTTCAAGGCATGGTGGATCGTGCCTGCGAACTCGGGAAAACAAACTAGAAGAGTTTGATACTCTGACCAACGAGATCAGGGACGAGATCAGCAAGATCATCATCCTGAACGACGAGACATGGGAGGGGCTACGATGCCGAATTTGTCCGTCATGTGCAACCGCGATTCCCACGTGTTTCTGTGTATGTCTGGAATGTGGGGCGCAATTAATCTCTACCGGGAGATTCTGCATCCACATTGGTTCCGATGACGAGGGGGACGACCATAAACCCAATGTGTCAGGTGACGCCAGACGAGCACAAGATGCGGCTAACGACAACGCGGCGGAGCAGGAAGAGGGTGATGAGGCAGAAAATGATTCCGAAGACGACGACATGGACACGCAAGGATACACATCTGGTTACATGTCCGAAGAAGAAGACGGTGGTTGGGAGTACCGCGACAATGACATGGCATCACGGGATATTATTAATTCCCAGCGGATGGCGATCTGCATGGACGAGCCACGAGAGGCTCAATACATGGCGGGATTCATCGCACAGCAGATGTCAAAGATGTGGGGGATGTTCGAGGGTGGGGAAAAGAGAACGATCGATGCCGCTCTCGAAGGAACCATCTCTTGCCCATACCACAACGATTTTGGGAAGTACCCCAACATGACTGAGATTGATCAGGAAGGGATCATTATGCCATCAACGGAGCAAAAGGTTACCCAATCTCAGAACGTCCGGGCAAGGACCTTCCGGACGATGGAGGAGCGCAACCAATACATCCGTTATTTGGTGTCCAAATGCGAGGGGCTATACATATTCTACAAACTGTGGATTGCAGCGAAGATCCTCGGCATCACCAAAGACGAGATGAAGCTCCTGGTCAAGGATCGCATACACCCGGTGGGTGATATTGTTTACAGATGCTTTTCCCTGGCTTTCAACTGCAAATATATATCGTTCACAAGGGCAGGCTTGAACCTTGGCAGATATGGTTATTCGGTCAACATGAGCGCCATCATTGCGGCCACTGACCCGAACAAATGCGACGCACCCCTGCTGGATTGGTGTCTCCGAAAGGGACACTGGCTACCAGAAGAGCATCACAAGAAGTGCGTCCGGGCACGAGATGCCCAACAACATTTGGACGAAGAGTTCCGTCGACGCATCAACAGGTTGACCATTGGGGACCGACCTACGTGATGCTCAACCGAAGCAGAAGGCCATGCCAATGAATCCACCGACACTTCGATTGACACCAAGTAAAGGCATCGCCTCAGAGCGCCATCGACGAGGAGACGGAGTCTGACACCATCCAGACAACCGGGCACCCTTGCCAACAAAAAGGCTCCTCCTCAATCCATTGACCAGTCCAGATGAACACATCGAACAAGCCGAAGAAGACGGGCATTTTCCTCCGGGTGGAGATTTAATTTGGGAATGCTTTTGTTTTATTTTGGGATTTTTTTGTTTTCCGTCCTGGCTACTAAAACGCTGTAATTCACAGCATTTTCTACGTATTTTACGCTAGTCCGTCAACATCATCAGCATCGTTTTCAACATCCCCCGCATGTCCAGCCAACATCCCCAGCATCACCAGCAAATTGGCTTCCCACATCTCATGGTAAAAGTGAGGATTCAAATACGGGCAAACTAATCCCTGTAAAACACCTAAAACGTGGCGGCAGCCCCATGATGATTGAAAAAGTGACGTGATGATTCAAAAAGGGCCAAAACAAATATTAATTTAAAAAAAGGGCTGGGGGGGTCATCAGTTCCTCTGCGGCAAGGCCTCATGGTACAAGTGAGGATTCAAATGCGGGCAAACTAATCCCTGTAAAACACCTAAAACGTAGTTAGGGCCAAAAAAATATAAAAAAGCAGCGGGGGGGGCATCAGTGCCTCTGTGCCAAGGCCTCATGGTACAAGTGAGGGTTCAAATACGGGCAAACTAATCCCTGCAGATCGAAAAAGTGATGATTCAATCAGGGGCAAAAAGTCTAAAAAATAGCGGGGGGGTTTGGGGGGGGCGGCAGCCCCCCCATGATGATCGAACAATTAGGGGCAAAGAATCTAAAAAGTAGCGGTGATTCAAATAGGGGCAAAAAGTCCAAAAAATAGCGGGGGGGTTGGGGGGGGGGGGCGGCAGCCCCCCCCCACGATGATTGAAAAAGGGATGATTCAATGAGGGCAAAAAACATGTAACAAAGCAGCGGGGGGGTCATCAGTTCCTCTGCGGCAAGGCCTCATGGTACAAGTGAGGATTCAATCACGGGCAAACTAATCCCTGTAAAACACCTAAAACGTAGCGGGGGTGGGGGGCGGCAATTCCCCCCATGATGATTGAAAAAGTGATGATTCAATTAAAGGCGCGGGGGGGTTGGGGGGGGCCGCAGCCCCCCCCATGATGATCGAAAAAGTGATGATTCAATCAGGGGCAAAAAGTCTAAAAAATTGCAGGGATCGAACAATTAAGGGCAAAGAATCTAAAAAGGAGCGGTCGCATGATGATCGAAAAAGTGATGATTCAATTAGGGGCAAAAAGTCCAAAAAATCGCGGGGGGGTTGGGGGGGGGGCGGCAGCCCCCCCCATGATGATTGAAAAAGTGATGATTCAATTTGGGCCAAGAAAATATTTATATAAAAAAGCAGCAGGGGGGTCATCAGTTCCTCTGCGGCAAGGCCTCATGGTACAAGTGAGGATTCAAACACGGGCAAACTAATCCCTGTAAAACACTTAAAACGTAAAGGGGGGGGGCAATTCCACCATGATGATTGAAAAAAGTGATGATTCAATCCAAGGCGCGGGGGGGCTTGGGGGGGGCGGCAGCCCCCCCCATGATGATCGAAAAAAGTGATGATTCAATCAGGCAAAAAGGCTAAAAACAAACAATTGCGGGGGGTTGGGGGGGGGTGGGGGTGGGCGGCAGCCCCCCCCAGAAATGAACGAAAAATTAGAGGGCAAAAATCTAAAAGGTAGCGCTCGCCATGATGATCAAAATGTAGCTGGATTCAATTAAGCGGGCAAAAAAAGAGTCCAAAAAAATCGCGGGGGGTTGGGGGCGCAGCCCCCCCCCCCCCCATGATGATTGAAAAAGTGATGATTCAAATAGGGCCAAACAAATCTAAAAAAGCAGCAGGGGGGTCATCAGTTCCTCTACGGCAAGGCTTCATGGTACAAGTGAGGATTCAAACGGGCAAACTAATCCCTGTAAAACACCTAAAACGTAGTTAGGGCCAAAAAAAATTGTTTTAAAAAAAAAGCAGCGGGGGGGCATCAGTGCCTCTGCGGCAAGGCCTCATGGTAAAAGTGAGGATTCAAATACGGGCAAGCTAATCCCTGTAAAACGGCAGCCCCCCCCATGATGATCGAACAAATCAAGGGGTGGCGGGGGGCACCAGGAAAACAAACTGGGATGCAGCCAAAAACAAACTGGGAAAGCATCAGGATGCGAAAAGCCAAAGCCAGTTGGGGGGGGGGCGGCAGCCCCCCCCATGATGATTGAAGAAGTGATGATTCAAAAAGGGCCAAAAAATAACAACAACAAAAAAGCAGCCGGGGGTCATCAGTTCCTCTGCGGCAAGGCCTCATGGTACAAGTGAGGATTCAAACACGGGCAAACTAATCCCTGCAAAACACCTAAAACGTAAGGGGGGGCGGCGATTCCCTCCATGATATGATGATTAAAAAAGTGATGATTCAATCAAAGGCGCGGGGGGGGCTTGGGGGGGGGCGCAGCCCCCCCATGATGATCGAAAAAGTGATATCAGTGGCAAAAAGTCTAAAAATATGCGGGGGGGTTGGGGGGGGGGGGGCGGCAGCCCCCCCATGATGATCGAAAAATTAGGGGCAAAGAATCTAAAAGGTAGCGCTCGCATGATGATCGAAAAAAGTGCTGATTCAATTAGGGGCAAAAAGTCAAAAAATCGCGGGGGGGTTGGGGGGCGGCAGCCCCCCCATGATGATTGAAAAAGTGATGATTCAAATAGGGCCAAACAAATCTAAAAAAGCAGCAGGGGGGTCATCAGTTCCTCTACGGCAAGGCTTCATGGTACAAGTGAGGATTCAAACGGGCAAACTAATCCCTGTAAAACACCTAAAACGTAGTTAGGGCCAAAAAAAATTGTTTTAAAAAAAAAGCAGCGGGGGGGCATCAGTGCCTCTGCGGCAAGGCCTCATGGTAAAAGTGAGGATTCAAATACGGGCAAACTAATCCCTGTAAAACGGCAGCCCCCCCCATGATGATCGAAAAAATCACGGGGTGGCGGGGGGCACCAGGAAAACAAACTGGGATGCAGCCAAAAACAAACTGGGAAAGCATTAGGATGCGAAAAGCCAAAGCCAGAAAGCCGCCAAAAGCCAAAAAGCCAAAAAGCCAAAAAGCCAAAAAGCCAAAAAGCCACCTGCGCAGCGGAACTGGCAATGCAGAGGATGCAAAAAGAGAGGAACTGTGAATGCAGATGATGCGAAATGAAAGCCACAAAAACCCACGTAAAAGCCACAAAAGCCAAAAAGCCGAAAAGCCACCGCCCCTGGAAAACAAAAAAAATCCTAAAAAAAACTAAAAAAATCATAAAAAAAATTGGCCCTCCTTTTCCTCCTGAGGGAATCCGATCATCTTGATCCATTCTGGAACAGTCGATTCCTGAGTTACGTGCAGGCTACTACCATGAATGCTCCACCATCCTTGAGCACAAACCGAACTTCAACTTTGTTCCTGAGCATGGGAGAAGACAGGGAGACAGGGTTTCCTGGCTCAAAGCACGATTCGATGAATGGTGGAGCCCTACCTTTCAAGGAACTGGGCAACATACGGCGAGGGCATACATGGACTACATCAAGAAGATCTACAGCATTTGTTGCCATACCAACGCCGACCGGATGATTACGGAACCGACATCATTCCGATGGTATGCCACAACAAGCAGATCGACATGAGAGGGACCATCACGAATGCAGAATCCGTCTGAGCAGATTGTCCACCTCATCCTCTGGAGAGTCTAGAGACTGTTTTCCGGATGCCCACGACGTGATCCAAAGGAAAGAAGCACCAGAGAGCTCAAAGAGAACTCCGGGTCAATCCTGACGGATCCCGCGATCAGCCATGAGAGGAATTTCCTGGGCAACAAGCCCCTCATTTTTTGATGACTATGTTTCCGAAATACTGGAAGTCCCGATTTGAGATCGCATTTGTATTTCCAGTTTATGATGGAACATACCAGGAACGCGACAAGAAGGGCGCCATTGTTCCCAAGAACAGGTGGCTCGAGAATCTCACACAGCATTCGAAGCTCTGCGAACTCTTTAGCAATGACAAGGAGATGGAACTTTATTGTGAGATGCTGCAGTGGTCATTCACGACCAAGGGACAGGGAGAACAACGAGCGCACCCGTCCTTCAGGATCCAAAATACAGTATGCGGACCAAGGCGCAGAGCAGCCGAAGTATGGGATGAGACGACCGGCGCCTCCATCCGTGGAAAGAAGCCAACCAATCACCTTCATGTTCCATGCAACCTACAATGACCAGATGTACAGCATCCTGGAGAAGGGAATCAAGCCGGGGAAAAGCCCGACCCCACGGGGGAGACCCCATGTCCATCTTGCAAGCATTGACGACGTTGGAATCAAATGCCAGAAGGATGTCTTGAGGCCCGATAGTGTGTTCGCACAATGCAGTGCGTTCCTCGGTCAGCCTGATGCCTTGGTGCTTGTCCTTGACAAAGCCAAGGACCAAGAGAGCATCTCGTCCTCCAGGCACTGTGCCAA
>CAUJNA010000140.1:255000-316472 GCA_963377175.1 Effrenium voratum | reverse complement strand
GATTCGAACCCCTGGTTCTATTCTAGATGGTAGATGGGAACTAAAACGCTAATCCACCAAGAGGGATTCCTGAGTCAGTGGACGCCCGGTTCCCTTTCAAAGCGTGGCCTTGGGTTCTTTTTTGGCCTTTTAGTGTTTAGTGGCAGTTTCCATTTGACCCACAAGTTAAACGGGATCGGATCTGAGGGCCCAGACGAATCCGAGGAGCCCGGCGCCGGATGTGGTGAGCTACAACTGCCTGCTGACCGCCTGCGCCAGGGCGCAGCACTGGGAGCTGGCCCTGAGGCTTCTTTGTGAGATGCCAGGGGAGGTCCTCCCGGCGCCTCGCAGTTGTTTTTTCTTTCTTGCCCCTGTTTTTTGTGCATATACAAAACGGCGAGCTCACTCATTCGTTTATTTTCTTCTTTTCTTTCTCCCCCTTGTTGTTTCGTTGTTGTTTTTTCTCGCCCCTGTTTTTTTTTTCCGAAACGGCAAACTCACGCATCCGGGGGGTAAGACGACATGATGTAAGTTGCATGGGACATTTCGATATAGGTTCTTTGCAAAAACAAAACGGCAAACGCACCCATTCGGGGAGTAATTAAGACGACATGATGTAGGACGATATTCCGGTGCCAAAAAGCTGGCCGGGGAGATATTCAATCCTTCAATCCTTTTTGGTGAGCCATGCGCATCGACCTTTTTGGTGAGCCATGCGCATCGACCTTACGCGCTCGACTGAGGACCAGGTATCCTTTGCTGCTGTCCTGGACTCCCTACCTGGTGCCTTGGCCAATTGGGGGCCAGCCGGCCACGTGAGACCCTCTTAGGGATGGAACGCACACATTTCATCTACGAATGGCCACTCTCAATTTAGCAGCAATTGATGGTTTACCAGGGTTTCATACATGGGACAGGGGGGTGGTTTGTTATGACTTACCCTCCCGCCAACATGAACCCATGTTGGTGGGGTGTACATTCATCCTGTGGCACCCGTCTATGGTCCATTTGGCAGGGACATGGGGAGGAGGAGCTGCGAATTTTCCCCTTCCTCCCCCGCTCCCCCCGCAAAAAGGAAATACAAACATAACCAAACCAGAAAGAAGAGAAAAATGCACAATTTTCTCCGTGTCCTTTTGGTGAACCATCTCTTGGCCCATGGCTCGCCGTCGCAATGTCAGGGCCGGAGCTTGCGGCCTGGATCCTGCAGCAGGCGCGGCGTGGGGTCCGCGCGGACCTGGTGACGCAGAGCGCGGCGCTGCGCTGCTTCGGCAAGGCCGAGAGGCCAGGGTAGGATGGCGTTGGTCGGCTTGCTTGGCTAGCTTGGTTGCTTGGTTGCTTGGTTGCATGGTTGGTTAGTTGGTTCAGAAACTCCTGGAGAACTCCTTTAACAATCAGCTTCAAGTGTTTGGAGTTGTCTGAAGCCTGGGCAACCCGCTCCTTTGGCGCCGTTTGGCGCGGTTTCCGAGTTCCGAGACACATGTAGCCGTGGCCTTATTGTTTGCATGTTTCCCGTTGCTGGTGACTCCATGTGACGCGTTCAATGGAGACGGCAGGCCTGCTGTCAGGTCCCTGTTCTCCGTGTGCCCACAGGAAAGGGACTGAAGGACCTACGCATTCTGTTGGTCAGCAGGTTATTTTGACTAGCCTAAAAGACGGCAAACCTGGCTCATTTTGTCGGTAACCAGTTCTCACTGTATCTTTTAGCGATTTTAGGACCAACCTTCGTCCAACGTTTTCCGTTTTTCGACTACGGTCGGCTCCGACGCTGGATTGCCGACCAAAGCATCGTGCGGCAGGTGGCAGATGTCTTGCCTGATCCTGGCAAATGTCGCGGAGACCGGACTTCAGCGAGATCAGGCCGATGCTCTCTCGGATTTGAGTGATGGTGGCTGCGAGACCCCCCCAAGGGAAACCAAGTGTTGCAGTGGAATGATTACTATTGATTACTGTAAACGGGACCCCCCCCAAAGCAATTGCTCCAAATTCATTTTGTTTTGTGGGCTGGGTATTTTGGTGGGTTGCTTGCAAAATTGACGGAAGCAACCAGGCCCGTTTCTTCCCTTATGGCACCAAAAGGAGGCTGTGCCAACGGGTGCTTCAACCAGGGTTGTAGCAAGCTGACACGACCTTGCTGATTCCAATTCCCCCTTTCAGTGAACTGAGAAACCTTTTGGGCTGATGTTGACGGAAGAAATCTAGAAGGCCATTGCCATTCCAGTCTACGTGGATGGGCCTGTCCTGGGAGGTATTTTCGCGAGTTCGCAGAGAGCCAGTTCAGAGTTGGTATTTTTGCCACTTGCTGCTCAGAAAATGTGGGAATGAACTCAGAGATTCCCTTGAAGGAAGCCATCAGTCGGATGGTTTTTCTCGGGGTGATTCCACTTCTCAGGGCCCCTGCATCTTTCACACCAGCAACCAACAAATCAACAAACCAACAAACCAACAAACCAACTTCCAAACCAAGCTGAGGTCAAACCAACCGAAGAGAGAAACAGCTTCAAGGATAAACCAACCAACAGCAACCAACCAACCAAACTGAGGTTAAATCAACAAACCAACCAAATAGAGAAACAGACCCAAAGCAAACAACTGAAGCCACCCTGCCGTTTCACGCGCTTGGAAGGTCCTGTGCGGAGCTGCGGCAGATGCTTGCGGGCGAGTGGGGCTGCTTGGGCAAGGAGATGGCCTTGGGCTGGCTTGGTGGTGGTGTTTGTGTGTTTGTTTCTTGGTTTGTTTGTTTGTTGTTCTGTTTGTTTGGGTTTGGTTGTTGGTTTTGATTTGGCTGGCTTGGTGTGTGTTTGTTTGTTTGTTTGTTTGTTTGTTTGTTTGTTTGTTTGTTTGTTTGTTTGTTTGTGTGTTTGTTTTTTCTAGTTGTTTGTTTGTCTATTGTGGTTTGTTGGTTTGTGATTTTTTTGCTGTGCTTGTTTGTCGTTCTTTTGCGTGCTTGTTTATTCCAGGGTGCCGAAGTAAAGGGCAACCCAAGCTCATTTTGAGGGTTCTGCCATGAGACTTGAGACAATCCCCACAGGCCCACGGGTGAGATGGGTCCCTGAAAGAGTGTAGAGGGAAATGGTTTAGGCCTCGTTCCTCGGAGGGTACACTCCCTCAGACTAACATGGAAGCTCCCAGAAGGCCTCTGTAAATGGAACCAAGTCTTCCAAAGGGGTCCTGGAAGCTTCTATGTTAGCCTGGGGCAGGGTAAGTTGTCTTGATCTCTAATTTGGGAAACCCTTCCCTGGTGATTTGGATTGGTGGTTTGGATTTGGAGTTGAACCCCCTGGCTTTTGTGGAGGGCAAATGGGAGGTTTCAACATGGGAAGCCACGGGAGCAGCCAAATTTGGGCTTTCCCCTTTTAGGCACCATTCAGAGACAAACCCACATCACCTTTAACTCCAATGAAAAGGGAGTTTTGGTTCGGTGGGTGCGTAGGGTTGCTTCAGCCACGTTCCGTTCACCCGAAAAAGGCATTTGTCCGATGGCCAATGGGTGCTCAGCATACGTTGAAGCCTCCCAGCTTGAAGGGTTTGCTGTTAACCCAGCAGCCCAGCATAACCCAACAGCCCATGCAACACCACAGGCCAGCCATATCCTAAACCCTAAACCACCGATCCAGCCCACCAATTTCAGCTGAAGTGAGGCAGTGGCGGATCGCCTGGCAGTTGCTCCCGAACAGCCTGGTCACCACGAATTCCGTGCTCAATGCGCCGCGGAGAGGATTCGCCGAGCTTTTGTTTGACGTCCATACTGTGGATGGTTGCGACATCCATAAACCGCACTACTTTGAAACCATGGTTGAAGCTATTGCTTGTTGGTATTTACAGGGGAATCGACTCATTCCAGGGTTTCTTAGGTGGTGCAGGATTTCCCCATCCACAGTAAGGTTGGCTTAAAGTCGAAGGAACATGTTTGGGGCCCTTCGGCTAATTGTCCAGATGGCAGCAGAGCTATGGGAATTACAGTAAATGGAAGTCATCCCCAATACTTATCCAAAGAAAGGGATTTGTACCACAGAGGTGTGTGTGTGTGTGTTTAAGGAACCTGCTCTTCAAGTGTTTTGGAAGTCAGGAAACCTTCTAAGATGGGCAGAACAGCTGTCCCTCCCACGGTGCCATAGTACCTGACAGAGGGGCTCTTGAGGAAATTCATACTTTCCCACCGGTGCTGGGAGTGTTATCTTCCACCATTTGGGACGGGAAAAAAGAACACGCGTGCAGCACACTCCTTGACACAAATTGAACCCATACGGGACATGGACAATAAAGTGGACGGCGACCTACTCGCCCCTAGGCAAGTCAATCTTCGCGGCTTTTGATTCTGCCCGGGCGAGCGAGCAACCGGACATATGCGATGTGTGGTTGCCCATCCCCTTTCACCATTCAGCCATCCTCTTCCAACGCCACGCAGCTAAACCACAGATTGCACGAGCGGAAACATGGGGAGGTGATGACACTCACCTTGGCACATCTAATTCAGTGCAAGGATTTTGAGAGTTATTCCTCTCTTTGCTTTGGGCGTTTTCTTTGGGGGGCTTCCGGAGTCGTACCTAGATAGCCCCAAAAAAGCTGCATTGCCACACATGTTTTGAGGCCGACCAGGACCCAGCAGTGTCTTGCGGGACCTGAGGGCAACCCTTTTCTTTTGGCGGGGGGGGGTCGATTTGAAAACAACCTAACTGACCCTTGTGAATGTGGCTTTGGGACCCCCCACAATAAAAGTAATTGGAATGACCCCTTGAAATGTACCCTCCCTCCAACTAACATGGCAACTAACAGAGGTCCCAGGTACCTCCCCACAGGAGCCGTGTTAGTTGGAGTTACAACTTCTTGCAGCCGCACCACCTGGGCAGACTGGGCCTTCGGATTTTCCCTTCTGCGCAACGAGGCCTGCGCTCAGGCGAGGCGCTGGTTGGCAGGGCTGCGACTGCTGCATGGTTTGCCGGAGGCGGGGGGATCCCCCAAACGGGATCCCCACAGAAGCCTAGGTGCCGAGAGGCGCCCTGCTTTTGTTTTTGGAGGGTGTGGTTTCCCGGTACAATCAACCAACAAAAAGGAGCGCCCTTGCTTCTTCTGAGGAAGCGCCCCATCACCCAAAAATGAGGGTGCACTCATGGCTGAGTAGCCCCTGACTTGAATTTTTCTTGTCGATGCCAAGAGGGGATTGTGTTTTTTCCAGGCCCCCCTTTACCACCCTTAGTCTCAACATGTTTTCATTGAAAGGGTGCGAAAGGAATACAAGAAGTGTATCAACACCAGGGAAGGACTTCTGCAGCCAACTGTCAAAACCACTCATTTCACAAGTTCCATCCTGTTGGCCATAAGCTTGAATGGTTGGAACAACCCCGGCAAATAGCACCACCGATTCCCACCAACAGAAGTTTGCAAATTCCATTCTCAGGCATATATATATCTTATTTGCTTTTTTTTTCTCAAAAAAGAGAAGAAACAAGCACAGAAGAAGACAACCAAGGAAGAACTCCAACTGTTTGGAGGCGTACCCCAGGTTGGGACTGTTGCAAGCCCGCCCCACATCGCGGGCCGACCCCCACCCAGGCCAGTTGTTGATTCTCGTGCATATACACAGACATCATAGTTCTAAGTGTCGCATGTATATCATTGGATGTGGATATCTCTATATATATATATAGGTGTGTGCATATATGCACGATTCATACAAACCTGCAGGGCCATCTGAAGCTTGTGATGCTCAAAGGCGCCCAAGAGACCTCCGAAGGCACTGCCCGATTGGACTCGAGGCGCGGCTGCAGCCGGACCTGCTGAGCCTCAGCGCCGCAGCGCAGGCGACGCGGACGGCCTGGCAGAGGTGCCTCAGCCTGCAGGCGGGCACGCGAGCCGAGAGCTTGCGAGCCGTTTTCTCTCGATTTTGGCGCCACTAAATGTAGTTGTGGGCTTGGTTGGTCGTTTGTGGTCGTTTCTTGGCGGCCATTTCTTGGCGCCGAGCCCTTGGCACCCTCTAAATCCCACCCAAAAATCGCAGTTGCCCAAAGCGAGACGACCTGAACTGACCTGAGCTGGTTTCCCCATGTGTTCATTTCTGCTTTGCACAGCTTAGCCCCTCCACTACTGTGAATGCACGAAGCTTCCAAAGTTTTCCCCTCGAAGCTGGGTTTTTTGTTTCACCTGCTGAGGCCAGGTTGCGCTTAGGATGTGTTCAGGTTCCAGAACACATGTCGAACTTAGGTCTTGTTGGCACTGGCCGCATCGAACCCTTGGCATCCCTCTTTGGCAGGAGCTTGGCGCGCAGTGTCGTGACGAGATCTTCTATGAGGCACGGACCTCACAATGTCTCAGGTTACCCTTAATTGGTTTGGATTTGTGGTTTGGGGAGTTGAAATTATGGTTCTTGCAGGGAGTAGATGGGAAACCCCTCAACCAGCAAACCACCGGGCTCCATACAAACCATTTGGAAAGAGTTTCGCACTGTTTTGCCACGCTCAAAATCCCGATTGGACTTGCCACGCGGAAAATCCCCCCGCCGGATTTTGGGACAGGCCTTGCTCCGAGCCCTCGCGCCCCACCAGCTGGTGCCGCAGCTGCGGTGCCTGCGCCAGGACGCGCTCTCCAGCTGGGCAGAAAAGAAGCGCCCAGGGCGCTGGTATGACCCGTTTGGGCAGCGACCAAAGCTCCCCCGCAAAAGGTCCGATTTTGGAGGTCTTCGGGTTTATAGCATTTATGACGGTATGACCATGCCAGTACACCAAAAGTCAACAGGTACGCCAAAAATTCAACAGGTACACCAGGCACGTGCAACCTTGGTGTATATCTGGGCAACCGGCATTTACAGCGAGCTCACCGGTTCGGGGGAAGGCGAGCTCATCCATGAAGGTGCCTTCACTTGCGGTTTCTCCCATTTCCTCTTTGGAAGGCATGGCAAGTTGTGGAGATCTACCTGGCGATCCATGTGTACATTGCACACGCACTGCATATTGTTTAATTGCAGATATCTAGACTTGTACTTGCAGCATGCATAAATGGAGTGAGTTGTGCATCGATGTTCTCACATATGCATGGCATACAGACTATGTACATGTGCGGTCCAGGGTTACACAAAACCGGGCCCTTCTTCGAGAGACATTCCTGTCATGTCACATGTCAAATTGGCTAGCGGAGGAGGATTGACGTTCCAGACACGTGCAATGATTTTCTAGAGGGAATTCCTCCAGGTTCCATGTTTAGTTGTAGCGCAATGGCTCAGGATCACGCCCTTGCCAATCCAGACTGCATGGGTTCGAAGTGTGATTGAGAATTGGCATGCCAGATCCGCCGCTGACAGGATGGCTGGGATGTGGAATTGTGCTTTGTGCTTGATCGCATTCATGCAGGCCACCTCAAGACTGGGTGAGATGGCGTCATATATGACGGCTCCCTTCGCAGACGCGGTGAACTTGATCGGGTTTTGTCCCACAACACGCACGGCTCACCAACCATTCCACCAACTTTTGGGCCAGTGAAAACAAGTGTGTGTCCCTATTTTTTTCCAGCAACCTTTCCGCCATTTGTTGGCTCCATTAAAGAATATGTAAGTGTCCTTAGGTCCAGTTGCACTTGGGCTGAAGGAAGCTCGCCACATTTGCTCTGCACATTGGACTGCACGTTCATCGCCATGCGCCGTTGTCCGCAGCTGCGCCTCGCACGAGCTTTTGCCGCCTCAGCCAAGCCTGGCGCCGGGAGGAACCGCAGGGATGGCCAACCAGACGGATATGAGCAACGGATACTGGGGTTCCAGGGTCTAAATACTTAGAATGGCGTGGGGGTAAATAAAACCAAGTTTGGAGCTGAGGGTCAAGAAACTCTTAGTAATTATTTTGCTCCTTACAGACTATTATCGGTTTTGCAGCAGCAGCTTGCAGCAGTGGACCTTTCCTATAGCAGGCGGCTTTTCGTCCGGCGTCTTCTCGGTTCTGTAGGCCTTGTGGCCTTTTGGCGTGTCCATTGGGCACCTCTATGGGTGTGTCCGTTCTTAGGATGTGGACCCAAAATGATGGTGGTTGCATTTTGGCCCATGAACAACCATGTCAAAAGGGTACCTGTGTAAAAGGTTTGGTTTCCCTGTGGTTTCCAGTTTGCTTCTTGAGGTTTGAAATGCATCCACATGTGGTCCGATTCATTCAAAACATGCACCCAACTGTGGTCTAGCTCCTCATTTGCCCAAGACCGACTGTTGAAGCTACTGCGTTTCCATTTGTTCGTTCTTCCTGGAGGTTCCAGCATTCATTGAAAATTGCAGCCGTTTTTGGGCAGAAGCGGGGTATGATTTACCTTTGGCACCTTGACTAAAAGTAAACCAAACCAGGAAAAACAAAAGGTCAAAAGGTCGGCTGTGGGCAAGTGAGGTTTACAGGCTCAAGCCACTCTAATCGAATACAGTGGTTTACCCCTCTGCTAAGTTGATTCTATGATGTCGTCCACTACCCCCAACCCACCAAAGGAAGAAGGGGTCCTTGCATTGGACGATGTTAGACTAGACGGGGAGTCTTTGGCCAATAAGAATCTTAGAGATAGCCTGCGGTGTCACGCTTTGTCACCGCTCGGTTGTGCACGTTTCTGGCAATTTTTGTGCTGTACCTGCCCTGGGGAAGTTTGGAACGAGGCAGCTTCTTGAAGGTTAGATTAGGTTCCTTGGTACCCGTCACCCTAATTTGTCAAATTGATTCGGAGGACTGTGCCAGTACGGGTGCCAAGCCCCTTTCGTAATTCATTCATCGGAGATGTAGGGTCCCCGTCTAACTCTGAAGGCAACATTTTCTCATTACCTCATCAAAATGACATTCAGATCTTTTAATACCTTTTTTTGGAACCCCGCTTTAATCCACCAACAAAAGGGGTATGTTTGAGAATGTGATTTTAATTAGCTGGCAAAATATGGGACGCCCGCATGATGTTTTTCCTGTTGGTCTCCAACCCATTATGGTTTAACCATGCCCTTTACTTACACACATCTACCCGGAAATTGTGCCACCTAGTTTCACCAATTGGCAGCTTGGGGAGTGGAACCCGTTGTTCTTTTCGCCTGAGGATACACGGGGCCCCCAACCAAGAGGCTGACTTCTGGGTTTTCCTTAAAACCCACCCCGTTTTGGTTTCCCTGAAGCACCTGAAAAGAACAACACCCACCCCGCCACCCCCCCACCCTCCACCAACCCACCACCCCACCACCCCTCACCCCACCCCCGGCAACCCGCTTGGGTCAGGACCTACGGCCTGGGGGCTTTGTGCGGCGTGGGCCTCGGCGGCTGCGGCTTCGGCTTGGCGCTGGGGCAGTGGGATGCCCAGCTGCGGCTCCGGCAGCTGCCGGCCTGCGGCCGCGTGTGCTGCGAGGCACACCGGCGCGGGCGGAGGGGGGGGGAAGTGGGGATGGCGGGGGGATGGTGGGGGGATGGTGGGGGGGGGGGGCAGACGGGGAGAGGGTGGGTGGTGGGTGTGGTGGGTGGGGAGTCGGAGGTGGGTGTGGTGGGGTAGTGCGGGCGGGGAGAGGTGGTGCAAGTGAGCTTCTGGAGTTGCCCGCAATGGGGTTTTGTGCTTGGTTGTTTTTTGCAATATGGCTATGAGTTTTAACGGGGACCCCCTCCCAAATGGTTGGTGGACATAAATTCCCACCCCTCATAAAGATTCATGCCCATATACTTCAGCGGTTTTACCGCCTGAAAGTCAGCAGCCCAGGACTTGACAGCAGCACAGAAGGCGCTTCCTGAGAAGTTGCGGGCCATTGCCACTCGGCACTGCAAATGCATTTTGGCCAGCGGAAAGTGAAGATGGTTTCCCCTCTAGCCAGCGGAAAGTGAAGTGAGAATCAGTTCCTCCAACACAGCCAGGAGGTGTTCTTTGAAGGTTGCATTGGAATTGGAGCCGTTGAGGTTGGCAAGCAGCATGTGGCGGAGAATGTGATTGAGTCCTGGCAGAATTAAATCGTTTTGGGTCGGACTTGTCCGACACCTTATGAATTCCAAGGTCTTCCCCTACTTTAAGTCACACACCCATTGAAATAGACAAGCCCTTTTCATGTGTCCCCTTTTTTGAGAGGAGGCGACCCCTCGGTGTCGAAAAGCCGGATTTTCAAAATGTGTGTCCTGTTTGTTTGGCGCTTGTTGCGCTGCGCCCTTTCCATGCCTGCCAGAATAGCCCAAGGAGCACCTTCTGAGGGGTCTTGTGGGGGGTGGTGTGGGTCCTTAGCTGCAAAGTTGGCGAGGGAAGCCCCACACGGACTAACATGTTCACAAGTTTCAGGGAGTTTGCCTTGGGGCCTTGGCAAAGGTGTAGGTCAGTGAACGGTTGACACTTGCATGTTTGGTGCTTGCAGCTGTTTGCTTTCACCATTGGTGGAATCCATCAATGTTATTGAGACTTGGACAGGCTTTCAGCTTTCCCGCTATTTCCCCTTTTGGTCAGGGCAAATTTAACATGTTGCTTTTGGCGGGGCCATGAAAAAGGACCGTTTTTTGGGCCGCCTGTGTCCATTTTGCTGTTTCCAAGGCGATCATCTTTCAGGTTTTCCTATCTTTCCCATGTGCCTCTTCCCCGGCCACCACCATTTTCCCCAAATTTCCCGGCGTTTGGTCTCCATGCCGCCATTTGGCCGCCAATCTCGTCTTCCGCCCAGAAAGCCGAAAATCATCGGGCCAACTGCCGAGAGGAGACGGGGACCATGGTGGGCCAGGGCCACGCGCTCCTCGTGGCGCGCCCGGGCACCTTGAAGGAGGCCCAGGAGGCCATTCCTTTCGAACGCGGAACGGGTCCACGTGATCCAGGCGATCAGCGCACCAAAAGAATGCAGTTGTATGAATATACTCAGATAGGCATTTATCTTTTCAAAACTATATATATATATATAATATTGATTTATATTTGTGTATGTAGGTACATGTTGATGTGATTGCGAGGCGGGGCAACATGGTATGAATTAAACAATACGGGGGGTTGTTTAATATACTTAGGGGGCCCTAAAAACTGGTCGGTGTCCTTCCGATTTTCCTGTAGCATAGTGAAAGGGAGGGCCCAATTATGAAGGATCATTATCAACGTGTGACAAGCTCACCGATTACTGCTTGGTTGGTTTGTGGCTTGTTGGTCGGCTGGTTGGCTGGTTGGCTGGCTGGATGGGTGGGTTGATGTTTGTAGGGCGGCCAAAACGACCTTTGTGAGAGAAAAGGAGCGCCCGGAAAGCATTGACAAACCGTGGGGATACAGCCTGCTGACCACGCCCCCAGGAATGGTTGCATCCTGGCGAGGAAAACTCCAAGAGCCTTCTTCCATAGTCTTAGTGAGGATATGTCAGTGAGGATTGAATCTGGAGTCCTGATTCGGAGCAATAGCAAGGGAGCTAGCGGAAGGTCCACAAGCTTTTGATGCTTGTTTCTTCTTGGGAAGGCACAACTGGAACCGCTTTTTTTTTTTGCATTAGCCCCCGTGTGTTTCCCTGGTTGGTTAATTGGTTGGTTCGTTTGTTTGTTCGTTGGCTGGTTGGCCACATCACTAGCATCACTTGGACCTAGGGCTGCTATTGGCGGCAGTTGCGACTTGCTCGGGGCTGGCTGAATCACGGGTTTAGGCTGGCTTGGATTTTACTGAGGGGGGGTCTTGGTTGGTTCGTTGGGGGTTCAGTTGGGTCTTGGGTTCGTTGGCCTTGGCAGACTCGGTTTAGAGTTTGCCTGGAGGTTGCTTTCGGGTATCGTTGAGTGAGTTTTGGGCTGATTTGGTTGGGTTTGGAGCGGCCCCAGGTCCAAGTGAGGCTGGTGCTGGGGATGCAGGTGCAAAAGCCGGGGCGGGTAAAATCGGTTAGAACTTGCTGGTGCTCAGGGAATGTGGGCATGAACCCGGGGTCCCCTTAAAGGAAACCTCCAGTTGGATGGCTTTGTTGAGGGTCATTCCATTTCTCAGGGCCCCTGATGCGGCAATGAACCTGATTCCTTTAAAGGAAGCCACCAGTTGGATGGTTGTTTTAGGGGGCATTCCGTCTCTAAGGGGCCCCTGCATCTCTCGCACCAGCCAAGACCAAACACCCCAAGTGACGTCCAATGTTGCAGGTGCTGAAGGCCTGCGTGGAGGCCGATGTGGCAGTTTACCCCCAAGGCGCGATGAGGGGAGGGGCTGGGGCTCAGGCCCGGGGTTCGGACACGGAAGCTGGGATGGAGTCGATGTTGGCCCACCTCTTGGGATTTGTTTCTTTTTGGAATCCTTGGCTGATATGCAGGGAGCAGGCCCTTGCAAGCATTGATTTCTGTGTTAATTTGGACATTTTGCAAAGTTTACCCAGATCCAGCCCTGAGCAGTTTCCGCGACCTCGAGTCTCAGGAGCCAAGACCGGCATCACTGGAGGCTCAGTGCCGCGAGATGGGGGCGACCGACCCAGCGTGGTCATCAACATGAAGCGCTTGGAGAAGCTTGGCTGAGAGCACGGCCTTCTTGTTGGGCACGTGTCAAAGTAGGGAGACCCCAGAATGGTGGAATTCCGGTTGGTGTCCCTTGATACCAAGGTGACACTCAAAGAATGCGAAAGGGCCTCTCAGCAGGCTTTCCGCTCAAAAGAAAGGGCCCCCCAGTGTTTCCCAAAATGAGTTGGAACCCTTGAGGTGAATTTTGGCTGCCTCCGCAAGAGGACAGAGTGTTTTCCTAAATTCTATAGGGGTTACCGCTTTGGGGACATCAACTCCCCTTGGCTTAGTCGACTTTTTTGGGAAACAAACAAATCGTGCGCGCCTTTTTCGAGAGATTCCTTGTCCTCGCCTAGTGGGGAAACCACAAGTTGAACACTTCCGTTTCAAATGTCCCGACTGAGCGGCTCACCCGTGTTTACGGCAGCTTTTTACGGGAGGCCAAAGGACAAGCCACCCATGTTCCGATTCCCCGAGTCCGTTTCCGACGGCGACCCATCTCGGAGCCGATTTCGGCTTCAGGAAGATCCTGCCCATCGGCGAGGGCCAGCAGGTGCTGTGCTTCGCAGGGGCCGGCATCTTCAGCGTGCAGGAGGCCTTGCGCCTTGGCCTTGTGGCCGGCCGAAGGGCCGAAGGGTGAGCTTCAGCGTTTTACAAGCGGGGGCAGTGGCGTGGCTTGAAATAAACCCCAAAAATAGTTTTTGAGACCCCCGTGACATATTCACTTGGGACCCAGTTCGAAGGTGAACCAAGAGGACGCCAGCCCATTGCGCTATTTTGGAGAGAGGCCCGGCCAACGAGGCCTCCTGACCGCAATCTGGAGATTTGGAGAACCATCGCTCCTTAAATTAATGGGAGTGTTTGGAGGACGGTCTTGGGCATGCGTATCACAAGAAAAAATAGATGAGCAAGAAAACACATTTTCGGGGGTTCCCCTTGTGGCAAACCTAAAGGTTCAGTTCCGACTTCACCCCATCATCGCTGACCATGGGCCCTTGACTTTTTTTGGAAGTCGTAAACCAACTCAGAAGGCACCCTTAGCAGGGGGTGCCTTGGATTTCATTCGCTCTTGTCCGCTGATATGGAACTTGAGTGGAGGTAGCAGGGTCCGTTTTGGAGGAAATGTGTCTTCCAGGTATTCCAGGTGAAGTTTGCTTGTGGGTGCGACGAATTTCTTGGGCCTGAGAAACGTGCCCATGAACCTTAAGGGAAAACACCATGCGAGCTGGACTCGCAGGACATTTGGTTTCAAAGAAGTGGCCTCCCTTCACAATCGAGAGAGAGCCTACATGGCGAAACGGGTTCTCTTCTTGTTTGGGGTCACCTTGGCAACTTCTGAGTTAGGGTTGTTTTCAACTTAGCTTCATACCGTTGAATCACTGGTTTCAGGTAGCCCCTAGTTGGTGGTTTCGATTGGCTTGGAGATTTGACCCCCTGGTTCTCGGGGAATCCACCCCGGAAACGCTTCCAAACCAATCCAACCACCAATTAGAACTTTGAACATGTCACTGCGATTGTCTGCCAGTCCAAACGACAAAAACGTGCAAGCCCTTTTGGTGAGCCAGACTATTCACCATGTTGAACCCCCCGAAAAGAGAAATCGCTCGGCCCCTTTCTGTGAGCTATCATATTGACGGAAAGCACATGGATGGACGCTGAAATGCACACAGGGTTTAATCTACTTCTCTTTTTGGTACCTTCAAAAGTGGCGATCGTTTCAATGGAAGGCCACCCCGCAAATTCCAATTCACTTTTCATTGAAAATCCAGTGACATCTGCAATTCAAAGAACCCACCCGCAAATTCCATGATTAATTCCAATTCACTATTCAAGACACAAACCAAAAACAACACACAAAAAACGTGGCGCCGTGGTGACAAAAATAAGTCGAGCTTTTCGCCTGGGGAAAAAGCTAAATCGACGAGGAAGGCGGTGAGCCGGGATTCCCACTCGGTGCTGGGCTCCATCTTCCTGAACCCCTCGGTGGCTGCGGGCGTGGCCTTCGGCTCGGGGGGCACCCAGATCCACAAGGAGAGCGGCCAGGGTTGATTGGGGGGGGGGTTGGGGGGTTGGGGGGGGGAGGAGATGGGTGTGTTTTGCTTTGGGGACTCCAGGAGAAACTGGAGTGGCTTAATCTTGCAGCAAGTATGGGTGTGTCGCTTTTGCTTTTGGTTTCCCTGAAAATCCCTCCCTTCAACCCTCCCACCCCCCCCCCCCCCGGCTGAAGTAAAAAAGACCACACACACACACAAACAAAAACACGGCTACCCTCAAAAGACGGACCCAGATTGAGCTGAAGCGACTGCTGACCCCGGTGATTTATTTTGTGTCAAGCCGGGATAAATACCATACCCTCGCAACAACTCTAAGCAAAAGCTAAAATTGGAACGCCTGTCGTAATCTGTTATAATAGTGACTGTTCCACACAAGTCTTCTCCAGAGCCAGTTTTCTTGGAATCCACTTCAGGGGACATAGGGTGAGATCCCTGACTGACATGAACCTGGCTCTGCCCTTGGAACGGGGTTTGCCTCGTTGTGCCTCTCAACTGGGCCCCTTAAAGTTGGGGGGGGGCATTCTCATGGGTTCTCAAAATGTTCCTGGGAAAGCCCTTCAAACCACAATTTAGAGGGTGTGTCCTTTTGACTTTGTTGGGCCCACACTAGATAACGGACGAGACTAGATTTTGGCTGTGCCTTAAAATGAGCAAGCGATTCCTCCAGATGGGTGGTGTCCTCAAAGAAGGCACACACATGGAACATATCTACACATGTCAGATGAAGTATACATCATACTTGTCCACTTGATGCACTGCATGCGTTTGTCATTTACAAGTCTGTTACACAGACTTGAAGATGTACTTTATGACATGGTCGGCTTGTAGAATGACCATTCGAGTCAATTCAAGTTGCCGTGGCCCTAAGCTTGATGGAAACCATGCCATGGTTCCTTGTCTTCTCTCTGGAGCCAAGACAAGTTCAAGATCCCGGTCTCTTCCATTGCGGCAAAGTTGGCGAGACACAGTTCCCCGGGTTTTTGGTGGCACCCTGCAAGTCCCCTTTTTTTGCGGGGCTCCCTACTGAAAATGGTCAACACCAAAAAGGCGGTCCTGTTTCCACGAGGGAGGGTTAGTGGACCACTGGGTTCCCTACACTTCAACATCCAACCCAGTTTTTCCCCCAGTTATTGAAATCGCTACGCGATTCGCCGACGCCAGTGGCAGAGTCCCCCATTAACAAACTGCAGGGTGCCTCAAGTTTGGGGTCAGGAAAAAGACGTCTTTTGGCCTAGGTCATTCTTCATGTCCCAGATGCTGAGGATGCTGGAAATGCAAGGGATGCAGCCACACAACTTACAAGAACAAACCCAATCTTCACGCTCAAGATTTTAAGACTTTCACACACGCGACATTGACCAAACACAGAAAATACGAGAGTTGTGGGGAATGCTGGGAATGCAGCCGGCTAGCCACAAAAAAGTGCAAAAAACCAGGGTATTTCAATATTTCCCAAAAGCAGCCATCAAAAAACAATACTAGCAACCCCCGTCAAACACCCTAAGAATAGACTTCCAAAAGCACGATAATGCAGGGGATGTTTCGCAGTAACTGCTCCGTACAGTGGGAATTGCAAGAGAACTCATTTTTTGCAGATTTCAACCGTTCCTCAAGTGTCACTGCACTTGGCTTCACCCAAACCCCCAACAGGCCAATTCCAACATCGCTTGAAACAGCAAAACGCCACTAGTATCTGCAAAAGAAAGAGACAAATTCATGGCAACAAGATAATCCTGATGATGCTGGGGATGCAGATCCTGCGCGTCCGGGGGAAACCCCCCCCCCCCCTAGAGACCTAGGCGAAGCGCAGATTTCTAGCACGAAAGGCCCAAAAACACTGGAAAAATACAGGATTTTGGACACATAGCACAGCATACCCAAAAAATAGCAGTCCCAACAGCCTTCGGCTTTGATAAGAGATTCCGAAGGAAGACCAAGTTGCGGACTGCCATCTACACGCTCGACTGGCGTCGGCGGATTTGAGACGGGCAACGCATGCTGCATCATGCTCCAGTGTATGGCAAGTAGAGCCGAACTTGTGTTGTTTGTTTGGTTTCCCTTGAAACCACTCCCAAAGGATATCCTCGAAGACGGTCATACGTACACATTTGGAGAGTTGGATCAGAATCAGGGTGCATTTGCATTCCAAGGCTGCCAATGCTTCTTCCCCTTCCCGAATTACGACCTTTGCGGGCCCAGTTAAGATCCTTGGTGGGGGGTGAAGTTTTCAGGGGAATGCCCCGAACCCTCGCGTGTTTCCTCGATGCGACAGCCGAACATCTCACAGGGCCCGGCCTTCACAGAGCGCGCGCTTTTCCTGCGGGTGG
The DNA here is from genome assembly GCA_963377175.1 of Effrenium voratum. Lineage (NCBI taxonomy): Eukaryota > Dinophyceae > Suessiales > Symbiodiniaceae > Effrenium > Effrenium voratum. The sequence continues at coordinate 299,723 of CAUJNA010000140.1, read as the reverse complement.
GCCGCTCCATTGCAACCACAGGGCTCCATCTGCGTGTTGGGTTTGCCATCTGCAGGTTTCAAGACTGCCGCTTGCGCATTGGAGTCCTATTCTTCCCCAACGTTGGGCTTGCCTTGTCACTTTGGTTGAAGGGGAGCGGGAGCCCCCATTTGATGCCCAGGTGCAGGTGGTTTCTGGTTTCGGGTGAGGTTCCAAAGTTGGGCGTCCGGCCGTTTTATTCTCATCCTTGTTTGCGCGGCCTCATTGTCCCAACTCCGCAGGTTTGGGTAAGCAAGGCGGGACTTGCATTGAACTATGCGCTGGGCCGAGCCATCAGCCGTGTTAGAAACACTTTAACGTGAGGAATGCCGATTGCAGAGCCAGATGCTCATGCTTTTACGGATGTTGTTTGGCTTCCTCGGGTTGCAGAGAGTAATTCACAAGGGGTTTGTTCTTGTCTCAGAGCTACTCCGAGAACAACTCTCCTGGGACTGAACAACTTTGCACCAGCGCCGGAAAGGCGAAACAAGTTGGGTCTAGAGTCCTTTGGCTCTCGTTCGCCCTTTGCTTACTTCTTGCGGGCGGCGGATCCGGAACATGTTGGCCGGTGCCAACGGCAAAACGAAACAGTTCAAGAGGTTCCCCACGAAACGACTCGAAACACGAAGCCAAGCAATACATACACTAAGCCACTTGAGAACCACCCAACGTTTCATCTGGCTTGCAAATGGCTTTAAAGTTAGGACCCTCGTCTTTGTACACTCCGCTCCAAGGCAAAGATGGGACTGTGGAGCTTGCGACCTGGCTACGCAAGCAATGTACGTGGCATGTGGAAGCCTGGCGCGCCACGCGTCGGCGCGGAAACGGATGTCGCAAGTGGAAGAGTCCATAAAGCTATTTCCTCTTCAGAAAGGACCAACAAAAAAGAAACGGGCTTGTCATGTCAATGGCGCGACTTGCAGGGGAGCCGCTTGTTCGGACCTTGAAGGGTGGGCACGTCTTAGTTTCCCAGTGACCCCTCCATGTTGCTTCGATTCGTTCCCTCCTGAAAGGGCAAGTTTGAAACCACGCAAAAGGCGGCTCAGCTCAGCCTGTCTGAGGTGAATACTTTGGGGCTGAAGCCCCAGGATGATGTGCTATCCTTTCTGGAGACCTGGCGGGGGGGATTGGGGGGGGGGCGGAGTTGCCGTACCCGCAGGGTGATTTTTCTCGGGTGAGCAAGGCAAAAAACAAATTACCAAAGAGGACTTTGGTGGTTGAGCCCCTGAAGTCAGCCCCGTGGAATTGAAAGTGCACGTTCCGCTAGTGCATGCCATGGGTTCCAATGCCGGAGCGGGCGAGACTCCTGACTTGTATGTGTCCTCCTTTCAGGCCAGTGGCCATGCATGCGGCCACGGCCCCCGGAAGGACCACGTGTTTCACGGGCTCAGATGGATGTGACCCCTCAACTTGTGAATCAGGTTGATTTTCCTTCAGCTTTTCTTCGACACGGGGAAGCACCCCACCAATTTGATCCCGGTACCGCATCAAAGCGCTCGAATTGGGAACCTTGGGTGTGCTTTGGGCCATGTTCGTCACGGATCTGGCGAGTCATGCGCAGAGGGAGCGACCCGTTGGACAGTCTCAACAGGTGGACCCCATGTCTTCGAGCCATTGGTTACCCATTCAACCCTCACCCAGTGTGGTTTTTGGGAGACCCATGTGTTAGTTTGGAAGGGACCCCAAAAGCACCAGCCTTTTCGAGTGGCTTTACAGGGGAACTAAAGCAGCTTCTTTGAATAGAATGCGAGATGTGTCCAGCGCCTGTTCCTTTGGGGAAGCTAGGTTGTTGCTGCCTTTTTGCACCTAATACCCTCCGGCCAATAAAACAACAAACAAACAATGCGTTGGAACTCATCTCGGGTCACCCAACTAGTTTGCCCAAGTTGCCGACATTCTGAGCTCTTGGTTTTCCCGTTTTGGGTTCCCGTTTTTAGTCATGGCCCCCAAACGTGATCACCTTTGAACCAACTGGGCTGTTTTGTTTTCTGTTAAGGTCCCTTTCTTGCTTGGTATAAAAAAGGGGACACCAAAAGGAACAACAAAACCCGAGTTTGCGGGTCCAACTCCCAAAAAAGTCACCCGGTCCAAGCGAGCCACAGCTCAGGAGGAAGCGAAGGCGCTGTCGGCCAGTGACGTGGATCCCGCCTGCCGGCGGTCCGGGTCATGGCCCAAGTACCGGCAGCAGCTCTGCCAGCTGGATGCCAAGGCAGCGATGGAACGGCTACACATGGGCCTCGGTTTGTTTGCAGGTATTTTTTCTTCTTTTTTCTTTCGTGGGAAAACCCCAGGGAACCCTACGGATCCCTAAGGAACCCTAGGGAACCCGACAAAACTGTAGGGAACAGTGGGGAATAGTAGGGAACCCTGGGGCTTTGAACTACCCGGATTCCATACTTTTTTTGTGGTTTCACAGGCAATCCTAAAGGAAACCTGCATTTGTTGTTGGGGATCTCCTAAAGGAAAAAAGGGTCATCAATATCTTCCATCAGAATATTTGTGTGGTTTTCTCCTAGTTTTAAAGGGGGGATGTCTTGCGACTGGATGGAGGGCATGGATGACCACCCTGAGATCCCCTTGCGTATCGCTTAGCGGAGCAAAAAGGCTGGGGCATATCACCACTTAAGCAGGGTGGTCATTGCAGTTTCTTCGGGGACCCCGTAGTCAATGGATTCACCCCCTCTTCCTGGTTCCCCAAAATAAGAAGTAAGGATGCCGCTTTAAGGCCAATGACTTTGGGTGTTGAATCGGCGGTTGGCTCCGGATTTGCCAGGTTTCCAGGTACAACGCCGACACCACCGGCGAAGACTGCTGCCGCTCCGAGGGCAAGGCACAGCGGCAGAGTTTCCTCTGGGCCGGGCTAAGCTGCCAGCCAATTCAAAGTGTGGAGTCTGCACGACCATGTCATCCGAGCATCCCCACCACTGTAAAAATGAAGTTGGGGAGGGGGGGTGACCCGTGGAATTCCATTTATGGTTCCATCTTCCCTCTCCATGGGGAATACTCGATGAATGATATGAATGGGGGAGCGTGTCATCCAGTTAGCCAATGTTAGCCACTTCTTTTGCTTCGGTTAACGCCGCTGGTGTTTCAATCAGCGCTCTGATTACCTTTGTCGGGACTTTGGCCGTTGAAGGTGCTCATCCTCGCCACGATCCACGACACCTTCCCCCTACCAAAGGAGCGCTGTGCGTCCAAAGCCCTGGGGCTGGCAATCTGGGGGGTGAGCAGCAGACATTTCAAGCTGCCTGGGATCAAAAGCACTGCGGCTGGAAAGCTACAGACCCGCCTCAACTTGTACTGGGCACAGTGTACCAGTCCCCTCTCGAGCGGGCTACTCCCCCACAAATTGGCATGGAACCCAACTTGGGGGGGGGGTTCCCAAGGAATCTCCTTTGAACAATCCAGGCTAAACTACAGGGGGGGAGCAGTCGTTTTCCGACGGGCAGGAGAGCAAGACGGTCTGGATTTCCTGCAAAGACTTTGCCACTGCTCAGCTGATGAAGGAGAAGGCGAGTCTTCGGTCTACCGATTTTATGGCGAGCGAAAGCCTCCGATTCGCAGGAAAGTTAGCCATGATGTATAGAGGTCCTTTGGATCCGATTTGGTTTTCTCTGAAAAAAAAAGAGGCAGATCTCAATGCACTAGAGTGTAGGTCTGTGCTCTCTTGGGACCCGTTGGTGGCTTGGACGTGGGCCAGCTGCAGTGTCAAGGATACGGATATCCACCCGTTGGATTCGGGTTCGAGCAGATGCCTTGACCAGGACCAGCTACAGGACATGTACGGGGGGGGGGGCGGGAATCAGGTCTAAGATGGCGTTCCACCCACCCAGCAGACAAAAACTAAAGGTTTTCCCTAAAAGTGGGCGCATCCGCTGTTGAGGGTACCCTTTTTGTTGGCGAGTTGAATAAAAGGGATTAGCCAAAAGGGGGCAGCCCGAACACAACCCTCTTGGGCCCAAGTCCCAAAAGACAAGGCACCCGTTAAAAACATCAGCAGGTTCCTTTAGCGCGGGTCCCAGGTGGCCTTGGCCTCGGCGGAGTGTTTGCCCAAGCAGCTGGAGTACCTCAGCCGGGCGCAGTTCGATTGCTGCGACCAGGGGGGCCGCGTCCTCGTGAAGCTCATCGCCCCGCGGATGTGTGTAGATCCACGTGTTCCTATGAATGTTGCACACATATGTATACATGGCATAGATACATATAGTATATATGTATAGAATATATAAATGCAAGATATATATCATGCGTTCATGATGCAACTCCGTCTTCATCGTAGGCCTCCACGGCGTTGAGCCGCAAGGATTCAGGATAGGCCAGGATCCACCCGAACAAAAGAAAAAAAGAAAAAAAGTGATTTTGAGAACTCAAGATGTCACTTGCACTTGACGCAGTTCCTTGCCAAGGAAATGGTGGGCATGATGAACCTGGGAACCTTATGGAACTTCAAGCTGAAGTTCGAGTCGCTGCCCATTCCGTTTGCCAACCTCATCGCAGCCACTCAGTTGAAGCTGAGGGCTTGGATCGCCGGAGAGTCCATGGGCAGAAGTTTAGGGCATTGGCTCCATTTGGGAGCTAATTTCCTCAGGCCCAGCATGTCTATTATCTTTGGTGCATGTTGCCAAGGGCTGTTAGGACTTTAACTTTTTGCCAACTAGTGGGTTTTCCACTAAACCACTGAAAGTTAAACTTTTAGCAGGGGAGCAGAAAGCAACCGAGAATTTGTTTGATGGTTGGGCCCCCTTGCTTTCATGATGTGCGCTCTAACGGGAAGCCCGATCCAAGGACAAGATGCTGTGGTACTTGAACCCCATTTTCCCCGAAAGCTTGCCCAAGCAGATCATGAAGCAGGGCAAAGAGTTCGATCACCACCTCATCATGGAGATGACTGAGTGCCTTCTATGAGAGTTTCCGGCAACACTCTGGATGGACAAACTGCACCCGTGGGTAGATGGGTTGTCCCAGTATTCGTGGGTTGCGGGAGTTTTGTCCAAACGGGGGGGGGAGGGTTGGCTTGAAGGTTCCCCTTTGAAATTTGGCAAGCTTCTTTGTGGGTACAGGTAACGGTGCACAAGTCGGTCAACACCCTCCCATTCTCTCGCTCGCGTTTGCGGCAGACAAAACCGATGGCTTCTTTGGGTTGTGCAATGGGTGCCCTTTGTAGTCCCTATGCTTCCCCAGAATTGGTTCCCTTTTTTGTTTTTTGCTTTTTTGGGGTTCCCTTTGTTTTTCACTAGCCGGGCCAAAAAAAAAAAAACCTTCTTTGCTGGGGTCCTAATTCCAGCCAAGCAACTGGGTTAAGGATTGGGATTTGCCGACCCTCCATTTTGCACATCCCAGATGATCTTTTTGTCACTTGGACCGCAATGCACAAACCAGACTTTAGGACAGCCTAAAACAGTAAGCCTAAAAAACAAGTAGCCTCGAAAAGTGGTTGGACATGAATCACCAAACCTTGTCGATCTCCATGTCAGAATTTTGACTTCTCGGGTCTCGGGTCTCCTTACCCTCCCACTACACATGGACACTGAAATTTCGGGACTCGGTCTCTTTAAAAGCAAAACGGTCCAAACCAGGACCGCTTCCACGAAACGTCCGAACGGTTCCATGTGTTCATTGGCTGGGAGGGTAAAAATAGATGTCCAGGAGAACCTGAAGGGATGTGTATATTTATCTTAGGTAAAAAAGCAAAACGCACCCCAAACGGGAACGAGATCCGCCTCGCTCCCTTCCCTCCGCCCGCGGATCCGCGGAGCCGCTTTTCGAGGTTCGGGGGCGGGGAGCTGCGGCGCTTGGAGGAGGCGCTGCAGAAGCAGACGCTGAGATCTGTAAAGCCGAGTTGCTTCACCTCGATGGGATTCGTCTGTTCTTGAGGGCACCCCCTTTTGGATATGTACGGAAGCAGCCAAGGAGAAGAGATCCCAGATTTTGCCTGCCCGCATTTTTAGACATGCTCTGGATGGAAGATTCATTTCGTTCCAATTGAAACCCTGGGTTTCCACCATTGTTTGTTGGCATTCACAGGTGCCTCATATTTGTTTTGCCCGGCGGGGACAGTTTTAAAGATTCCTTATCCATGTGGTTGACAATTGGGACACAGTCGGTCTCGAAGGACTCGGTCCAAATCCTTTGGATGCGGTCTCACCCGGTCTCCTGTTTGGATGTAGACGGAAGTGGTCTCCAAAGGAATCCAACCCAGAAGCACAAGGAGGTTGTTTAACATAGATGTTTCAGCACATCTTCAGCCAGGGGCCGGCCGGCCATAGGTGTCAACAGAAGGTAGTTACTTAGTATCGGGTCTGTAGGTGGCCGCATTTGGTTCTCATTGCCAGGAGTGAGTGGCCCTCTTGAAGCGAGCATTCCCAAAGTGTCTTTCTTTTCGGTCACATGGAGGGTATGCCCTTCTTCACTAGAGAATTCGGGTCGTTGGCTGACAGGAGTCCTTTTAGATGCCCTACAGGGTCTGGAGATGTCAACATGACACGCATGGGTAAGTTTGAGGACTCCCCTGAAGTGCCTTGCCACACCGCTTTCCAACCTTGGAAGCTGATGTTGCCATTGCAGAAGAAAACACACCCCTTAGGTGCCATTGGGACGACATATGTTCCCTTGGCTGAACACATAGTACCAATGGCACCTTGATAAATGGAGAGACTCAAACACGCGGTTTCCTGCAGCTCTTTTGAATTTTGAGCCGCACCCAAATGGGCACTACCTTTTTGTGGCAACACAGTTTGAAGTGAGCCTCCAAGATGAACATGGAGAAGAATGTTCGCAGTTGCAACCCGTTGGTCCAGGTCAGGATGGCAGAACCATGTCCCTATGCCCCATTCACCATTTTTTTACCCGAAGGTCGCCTATGGGCAGAACCTTCTTTGCTTCCGGGGGTCGGGTGACCTTTGTTGCGGTTAACACTTGTGTTAAAAGTAACAACCGATAGCGGAAGGCATTTGAATCACACTCAGATTCGAACCTTGAGTGCCTGCAGGATGACACTGCTTGATTCATGCTCCGTTCGCCATTTTGGCGAATTAGCCAAATTTTCCTTTTCTTTCCGACCTACCTGCCCTGCCTGCTCGACCGCCATGACTGCTCCAGCGAATTTCGCATCCATCGTGGAGGAGTACCAGCTCATGGAAATGACCGAGCTCGACCCGGATTATGAACGACTGTACCGGGCCCTTCAGGACCATCTTTCGATCCTGCCCGAGGCGGTCGGTCCGGGCAACATCTTGCAGGGCAATCAGGTCTGCAACCAGTTCATCAACCATTCCGGCTGCAGGGGACGTGCACCTGCCTCTGCCCACCAGTGCGCCTTTTTGCATCCGGAGTTCGTTGATGCGCGTTGGATGCCGCGAGACAACATCTGTTACCGACATCTTCGACAACAGGCCCGGCATCCAGAAGGCTTTTGCGACAGTGGTGCCGAATGCCGCCATGTTCACAGCGACTCAGTCCTGCATGGTGACCTTCTTGCCTGGCTGCGCTTCGTGCACCATGCCAGACCCAACACCGGCGTGGGCATCCACTATGACACAGCCCACCGTGAATGGCGCTTCGTGTCCAGGCGGGAGGCCTTTGAAATCCTCCGCGACCACCTTCACGGCGAGTGGAACACGCCCATTCACCACATGAACGTTCGGTACCCCGATCCGTGCACCTACCAGATGCCATACGCGGTACCACGTGGCCCGCCAAGCACATTGAACCCGTCTCGCCAACGGAACAACACCCCCCGACAGCAGCGAGGCCGCTCCACACAACCGGGATACTCCCGAGCTATGACACCACCGCGGACCGTCAACTTCGCGACACCCACGGCTCGCGACACTCCCAGACAGGCCCGATTCCCGGAGGCGACCACCACATCGACCGGGCCCGTCCCGCACCACATGCCTTCACCACGCCCGCAACCCACCACACCATCCAAGGCGGCACCCCCCACACCATCCAACCAACATCACGACTTAGTCCAGTGGCTCCAGCCGCCAGGCATCGACCGTGACGACAGCACACAAGGCCTGCTGTCAACCCAGCGGGCCGGACACATCCGCGCGCGGGTACACGAAGATGCCACCTTCCTGATCAATCCGGAACTGCTACCGGAATTCCCCTCCGTCCTCGACCACATCGGCTTGCAATGGCACCTGACCAACTACGGCATCTTCTCGCGCACCCCCACCAATGTGTACGGCAATGACTTCGGGGGCCTTTTTCTTGTACCCGTGGAACCAACTACGCAGGTCACACCTCTCAGGAGCCTGCTGCGCTGGATTATCCAGCAACACGTTCACCAACAACTCCAGCTGCTCAACAGCGCCAACCGGCAGCACATGCTACAACAACTGACCTGTTCCTGGCTTACCTTCGGGAGGCAGCTCTGTCGCGCCTCCCGGCGAGACCCTTTTGTGGACAACATGGCAATCACCTTCGGGGAGACCATCATTGAGACAATTTCCAATTTCCTGACCCCCGAACAACGCACCATGGCGACCATCGAGGGCATCCTGCTCGGCCCCGACGGACACCTGCGCTTCAACCGGGAGCTCTAAGACTGAGCAGAGCCAGGACTCCCGCTACTGACCAGGCGGCACCGAGGAGTCTCCAAACCCGCCACCCTAAGTTGACCCACCAAGTCCATGTCCCGTGCGATGGTGGGCCAGCAATAGGGCGATGACCCTCATACCGCACAGGTGACACCCATGCCTAGGCGACCGCCTGAGGCCCCCTTTTCCCGAAGAGAGATCCATCTTCGGACCGCGCAAAAGCGCTGAGAGCCTCGAGCCCGGGTCGACCTTCTTCGTCCCCCCGTCCCCCCTGTTTGATTCGAGAGGATACCCCTTGACAAACCGACCCACTGCTGAGGCCCATACTGCGGTGACCAATCCCCACTCGCCTGCCCCGAACCCGACCGGTCTTTCACCCCACTTCGGATCCCCTGTGGATTACCCTCGGTTTCTTCGGGTCGGATCCCTGATGACAAACTGGCCGACCCCGGTCACCTTCACACCGCAGGGAGTTGGTCCTACGGGACAGCTCCACCCCTCGGGATGACATTTGTGCCGGTGTGGCGTGTCATCTAACACGACGTTTGTGCCGGTGTGGCGCGTCGTACAGATCCCCCCCATCAACGGGCCATCCTTGGACCCGAGTCACCTAGACACACCCCCCTGGCCCGACCAACCCCCCCCCCCTTTGACTCACACCCGGCACACTACCGACTCCTGCGTGAGTTCGGCAAGCGCCACCTCCAATTCCGAAGGAATTTTCAGGCTGGCTTTTGTGTATCCGATATCGCACCCCCTTCGCACAACATGGCACTTCGCGAGACCGACGCAGTCTGCGAGCTCCTCCTGCGGTCCTACAACACCGGCGTCCTCTCGAGGTTCCAGACCTTCCGCACCGAGAATCCCCGCCTCTCCACCACGGACGCGATCGACCTCTTCATGGAGTCGACCAACACCGAGCCGGACACGCGGACACGCTACCTGCTGCTGGACTGGCACAACCTGAATCCAACACCAGCCACACTGCAGTGCTCGTTCTGCCAGATCCCATACCAATCCCAGTACATCATGCCCCTCTGCTTCTCAGAGGAAACCGACTGGCGAAACAAGTGGGTCGGGGCGTGCTACGGGTGCGCTACCTGCGACACCAGTAGCGTGCCGTGGTTCCAGTTCGAGGAGCTCCTGGCCGACCCGAACTCCCTGATTGCAGAACACGCACCGTACAACACCATCGCAGAGCACCCCGACCTCGCGGCCATGATCAGCGACCATACCATCGCCCCACCGACCTTACAGATTGCGGTGCCAGAGACGGACGACGCTCACGACGCCTACATCACCGTGCACAGGTGGGACCAGGTCAACCGCCGCTGGATCAGGGTACCAGCCCTCGACGTGAAGAACCGCCGGCCATTCACCCTCGAGGTGTTCAGCAAGCTGTGCCGACGAGCATGGCGACGCCGCTTGGACTACATGACCAACAAGGCCGTCGGCACCATCCGCACGAACACCCACATGGACATGATGGACTCCTTGCGCGAGATCCACCCCGGAACCTCCAACAACCACCTCGCCGCCTCATCAGCGACCACTCCAAGTTCCTCGCCGAAACCATGTGCCTCGACCTCATCAACCTGGCACCCGAGGACCGACGAGACCTATTCCTCATGTTCCACAAATGGGAGAGGCAGCACCTCACCGAGGCATTGCGCGCAAACAGCACCGGGACCCTCCTTGAGTTCTTGGACTCTGACGACTATCCCACACACCTCACCGATTTCATCACCCGCGTCCTCCCGTCCACCGACGAGCACTTTATCTGCCGACGTCAGTCGTGCAAAGCGGTGGTACATTCGTCACATTGGCTGCGCGCCACCGCCAACATCACCGAGCACGGCCAGTTCTTCTGTCCCGAGTGCCTCCAGCAATACCACCCCTGGAAAACCTACAGTGACGCCAAAGCCGCATCCCGAGGGGAGGCCCTGACCGCAGCCGGCCAAGACGACACAGAACGCTTCGTGCCGGCCCAGAAGTGCCTCGTGGTACGCGCCACCGCTGGAGCACACGAGACGGACCAATTGGCAGAGGCCATCACCGGCGACGACGACCGGCGCTACATGCTCTACCTTCTTCGCTGGGAGGAGGACACGACCGGCAAGCTCATCCAACAGATGAAGGTCCACATCAACGAGATCGCATCCGACCTGCGACAAGCCAAGGACCCCCGCGCCTATCTGGCCGACATGATCATGAACAACATGCAGACGGCTCAGAAACTGCCATACATGCACAGGACCTTCTGGACCCAAGAGAAGCTGGAGCAAGTCGCCCAGCGCAACCTGGGACGCATCAAGCCACTCCGAGTCGACCTGCTCCCCAGCCAGAAGCGACAACGCCACCAACCCGCCACGCCCTTCTACGACATGCGGCGCTATCGCTACGACCCCAGTTCCACCCGCATCCTTGAGTCCTCGGACCTCGCCAGAGTGATGGGGCTGTGCTTTTGCCGCCTCAAGCTCTGGACCTGCCAAGACCTCGAGGGGGCGGACCGTCTCAACCACTTGAGCGCCCTGTGACGGACCTCGACCAGCACCGCAACCACTACGACCCGAAGGGCGTCCGTGTCCCGCGCGAGCCCGGAGGGTCCGACCAACGCGGTTGCCTTCGCACGACCCATCTTCCTGAACCTGCCGCCGAAGTGCAACCTCGTTTGGCAGTACGTCAGGACACCCGTGCAAAGAGCAAAAGGCGCACCATGTGTTTGAAGCCAAACACCCCTAAATCCCCCCGAACTTTTGCTCACCTTGATTGTTTGCATTGTGCTTTTGTCTCCACGTGTGGCAAACCTTTGATACATTTTACATAGCCATTTTTGGCCCCTCTCGGCCCTTGATACAGATCACCCCGAGATGACGTTCCGTGACATTCGAGCATGGCTACACCAGCGGTCCTTGCTGGCGATCGCCCCGCTCGTTGCCCTAGCCGGAATAGACGACTTGGCGACATTCCGCAACATGGACCGGGCTGCATTGGTGCGGATCGGCGTGCCACACGACCTGATCAATCGACTCCTGGGCGACGACCAACTGGTCCTTGACTACATGCCCCCGGTCCGGCGCGACATCCAACCATATCACACCACACGACACGGCTCTCTCAACAGAGCCATTGCGGCGGGAGCGCCTACCTCACGCGAGCAGGCCCTACAACTCCTAGAAGACGAGACATACGCACCCTCCAGCCGAGACCCCAGATTAGCACGCTGGAAGACTTGGTGCCAGATTGCGAATTCCTGGGACATGCCACCTGCCCCACTCACCGTGAAACTCGTCAAGGCGGCGGGGGCATCCTTCAAAGCCGGCGGATACCGCTCCTTCCAGAACTACTACACGCAGGCTCGACAGGAACACCGACGACTTACGGGCGAAGACCCCGCAGCCGACATCGAGCAGGCCATCACCGACGTCAGCCGGTCGATCCGACGGGCACAAGGACCCACACCGTTTAAGGACTCCTTCCAACTCGAGCTCCTGTCGGCCGATCAGTTCCCCGTGGACCAGGACGACGGCCTCGACTCCATCGCCTACGCCCGCGACGTCACCATCATCGGCTGCTGGTGGCTACTTCGGGGACTCGAAGTCGCCTCAGCACAGGTACACCATCTGTGGACCCAACAGACAGCGCTGGGTAAGCGCACATACCTCACACTCCCCATCCAGAAGAACGACATAACTGGCATGTGCGTGACCAGATCTCATCCGTGCACCTGTCCAGCACTGTCCCGACTGTGCCCACATCATGCAGCACAACGTCACATGCGACGACTACATCGACACCTGGGACGCACTCCACCGGGCGACTACCCACTGTTCCCCGGACCAGACGGACAAGCCATCCCCAAGGCAGACGTCATCGAGCTCTTCCGCAAGGTCATCGGACTCACCGGAACTATCCTTACCCGGACCGATCCCAGCGGCACCTTGCGACAGCGGTTCCATGAACACGTATGCCGAGTGTCGGGCGCCCAGTTCCTGACACGACTGGGCTACAACAAGGAGACCGTACAACTCGTCGGCCGATGGGGATCCGAAGCAGTGGCCCGCTACATCCAGGAGTCCAACCTCGATCGACCACCAGTGGCGCATTCCCAGAAGGAACTCCAACACCAAATCGAGGACGTGGTCAAACGGCACATTGCCGTGTTGCATAACACCTTTTGGGTCGTCAACACCGACTCCAACAAGGCACATCTGCCAGCAACTGACGAGGACTGCATCAACTCAGCTATGTGGACCACGCAATGCGGATGGAGGTATGCCACCGGCCGCTACAAGAAGATCCGCACCAAGCCGACCAACAACCTGTGCGGATCCTGCTTCAAGTTCGCCACACAGGCCGACCTCGATGAGCTCTCAGACCTAGGCGATTGATACCAGGAGCCTGAAAAGCGGGATCGCCGGTCGTTGCTACTTCCTTTTGGGGGGCCCCCCTTCCCTTTCCCCTTTGTTCTCACCCCCCCCTCTAAGGAACGGCCTTGGTAACCCAGCTTGGATGACACTTTGATTCCTGAGTCCACCGCGCTGAATTAGGCTCCATTTTAGGCCCCAACGGCACATCCAATGTGCCCGCGAACACATGGCGGCTCCCCCTTCACTTGATGACATCCTGACCGAAGCGGGATTCGCACATGACGAGGTGTTAAGATCATACCTTCACCACATACGGGTGCGGTCAGTTGACGCTCTCGCCCACATGTTCGCCGATGGCGACGCACTGAGCACGTGGGTAACCCGTTTCACGACAGCAGTCCAATTCGGCGACCCACAACAGACCATGCACCTTGGCACCAACGACTTGGTCCTCGGTACCACGGCATCACTCACGGCAGCCTGGGTACGCTGTCGCAATGCACAGCCCCCTGTACCAGCTCCTCTCCACACCCAACCGTCACAAACGACACCAGGGACACAAACCGCCCCAGCCGCGGATCCCAAAGTTCCCAAGGAACTCCCACAGGGCGTGTACGCGGAACTCCTACGCCAATACAATACACAGACAATCAACGGCAACAACCGCAAGTTCCCAGAGGAGGTCATCCTCGGAGCCGACCGCGCCATCGCTCGCATGTGGCACGAACATCACAAGAGCAAGCATTACACCGCCCCATCGTTGGGAGAGATTCTCACCCAACGGACATTCACAGCCATGGGCACAATCAACAATTCAGCAAAGGACCGTAAGAGCGAACGGACCCTCACGCTCGATTCCAACAACACGCTGGTCGAAACCACGCCCAGAGACTGGGACCCACAGAACCTGATGATGATTCTCGACGGGTTGGAGGCCATTCGATGGGCATGGACCTTCATCCAGATCGGGGACGAAACCGACATCAACGAATTCATTGACAAATTCTGCCGCATCACCCGTCAACACCAGCAGCGCTTGCTCCAAGTCAAAGACTCCTGGGAAACCTTCACATGGCAACTGGCCATGAAGATGCGGTCGGGGGCCACCTTCAGCAAAGCTACCAAGGAACTACTGGCCGACACGACCACGATGAACGACATCCTTTCGCAACCAGCCAAGAAACAACCACGGACAGAGACCCGACGTCCACAGAACAACAGTAACCAGTATCGGCAACCCAAGGGCAGAGGCAAGCACACCTGGGGCAACAAAGGGTACCAGACCACTTCGTACCCATACAACAACCAGCCATACGCGACCTGGGGACCAACCCAATTCGCCAACCCCGCCATCCCCTCGATGCCTACAACCCCAGGACCCTCGTTCAAGGGCGACACACCCAAAGGAAAGAAGGGGTCCGGGAAAGGCAAGAAAGGCACCAAATCCCACGGGAAGAACAAGGCGCGTTAGGGACAGCACGGCCCAGGGGACCAGTCCCCTGGAGCCGACCCGGCGCGTTGCCTCCATCTTACCAGACAACTCATACAACACACGCCCATTATCCTGATCTCAGTTTTCGACGGGATCGGCACAGTGTCACTTGCCCTGCACCAACTGGGCGCCAACGTCTCCCACTGTTTCCGGTGGGAAACCGATCAGTCCTGCAATCAGCTACCTCATTCACTCTTCCCCACGACGCACATGGGCGCCGTAGAAGATTTTGACATCGAACAACTGGCTGCGATCATCCAGGACATACCCAATCACGAGAGACACATTATCCTCTTCACCGGTGGCCCACCGTGCAAGGACTACTCCAACATTAAACAACACCAACCGGGCCGGGCCGGCTCACAGGGCAGCCTCTTCGACACCGCACTCTCCATCCGCGACGACATTCAGAACAGATGGCCACATCAATCGCTCACCCTGCTAGAGAATGTCGTGCCTCACCCCGAGGTACGCGACGACTTCGACCAGCTGTCCCACTCCATGGGCCTACGCCCAGTCCTGATCGACGCGGCCGACGGCCAAATCATCTCTCGTCCCAGAATCTGGTGGGCCTCGGTCGATTGGGAATCCTTGCCTGCCACATTGAGCAGGCATACACCTTGGCAACTCTCCCTCGACACTCAGCTGTTCCCACCGGTGCTCTTCAATCCCATTGCAGCCGAACTACAACCAGACTGTCACATCCGGGACTTCGACCCGCCGAGTGTCCTAACACACGGACAACTCTTCCACTGCCTTACCACCCAGGCCAGTACGGACGAAGGCCGCCCACCACCACGCAGCCAACAACTACCAGACGACACATGGCAACGGTGGCAAGCCGACCACAAACAATTCGCCCCGTGGCAATACCAACAGAAATACCTGGTCCGGAAACACGGACACGACTGGCAAGTCGCAACACCCGAGCACCGCGAAGCAATGATGGGATTCCCGCGCGGCTGGACGGGACCACACAACACCGACCGGACCAGGAACACCATGCTGGGGAACTCCTGGCATGTGCCCACAGCCATGTGGATCCTATTCCTTTTGCTACTACAGCCAGCCTTCGGAATTCCCCCGCCCACGCAGCGGGTACGTCGCGGATCCCTCGGAATGATGGTCGACCTCTGGCTTCACAACCCACGACCATGGGGACCACCTCCGAGAGCATCGGAAACGCTACATATGCCACAGAACGACTGGCAGGACCACTTGACCTGGGCCAAACACCACGCTACCTCGCTGCAACAGCCCCAGCACTGCGACCCGACCATTTTGTGGGCCATCGCAATGCAAAGGACCATACCACAACTGCCACAACTACAGCACAACGTGTTACTCGACATCGCGGACCTTCGCGATGACCTGACTACAGATACACTTGCATGGTTCGAACAGCTGCCCCCACACTGCCAGCGAGCCTATCGACAACCGAAGATGATCACTCAGGTACCACTCATGACACACTTGCTACATTTGCTTAACTACCCACAGGCACAACTCCTGCACGAGGAACTCTCTCTAGGCTTCGACCTCCTGGGGCCTCTGCGACCCGGAGTCAATTGGCACATTCGCCACGACCACAAATACCTGGACCCATGTGACCTTGCAGAACTCAGGTCATTCAACAAAGCCTACATCCAGCGCAAATTACAACAACACAAGATCGACGACCACTGGACTCTTATGGCCACCGAAATCGCGGGGGAAGTGGCCCAAGGACGTATGGCCGGCCCCTTCGAGGCACCGACTCATTGGACCTCTCGCACAGTACCCCTGCACCTTTTCCCCCACACCAGCCGGCTCCTTCCTATCCCACATCGCGATCCCATTGTGGCAGTCGCATTCAGCATACAACAGACCGGATCGGACGGAAAACCCAAAGTCCGGAGAGGAGAAGACTGGCGCCGCAGCGGCCACAACCAGACGTGCTCTATGCACGATCAACCCTACCATCACACACCCGACCACTACATCCAATGTGCGAGACAATATCACGACGACGCACACCCGCTACATGTGTGGGGACACGACCACGACGGCGCCTACCGTCAACTGCCCCTCGCACAACCGGAGGTAGCATACGTGCTACTCATCACACCCGACGGCCCAACTCTCTGGCACCACCACGTGCTCCTGTTCGGCTCCGCTGCCAGCGTCTGGGGCTACAACCGCTTCGGCGATGCACTCACAGCACTCGCCCGCGTACTAACACTCACACCTGCCCTGCACTACGTTGACGACTACGGGGCCATACAACCCAGTCACATCGCGACCAGTTCCTTCTCCTCATTCAGCAAGCTCAACTCACTACTTGGATTTCATATGAAGACATCCAAGGAACAACCACCGGCGCCCTCTCACAAAATACAAGGGGTTTATGTCGACCTGTCGGCAACACACGCAACCCTTCGACCGTGCCCAGACCGAGTCCGTACACTGTCACACACCCTGTCTCAGTGTCTCGAACAGGGAGGTATGTCGAACGACACCGCCCGACGCACTGCCGGCAAGTGCAACTTTGTCACCGGACACCTGTTCGGTCGAGTAGGGCGATCGGCGTTAGCCGCCCTATACCACAAAGCACACAGCACTTCCGACCGGATCGACAAACCAACTCGAGCTGCCATTCTGTGCCTCCTGAATATCCTGCAACATAGCTCACCCCGCAGCGTCCCACTGTCCACCAGGCCCAGAGACCTCTCAATCATATACACCGACGCGTTCTGCCGGCAGGGCGAGACGGTCTGGCGTGTCAAGGACGCAGGGGATCAGGATTGTCTGCCACCCGATTGGTCGCACGACAACGGATGGGCAGCGGTGCTGTTCAGCCCACAGGCACAAAGGACCCGCGTGGTCTCGGGCGCACTACCCCCTAACTTACTCCAACAAGTGAGTACTGGCACCAACGCCATTTATTTCCTCGAGGCATGGGCCGCGTTGATCGCTCCTGTGATCTTTCGACCATGGATCACTGACACATACCTCCAGTTGTGCGACAACGAGGCGGCCAAACACGCCATCAGACGGGGAGTTGGGAAACACCAACCACTAAACTGCCTGCTCGGTGCACATTGGACATGGCACAACCGACAGCAATTGCAGTTGCATATTGCCCGTGTGCCCACACATGCTAATATAGCCGACCCCTTCAGTCGACATGACATGTCTCTCGCCTCGAAGCACCAC
The DNA here is from genome assembly GCA_963377175.1 of Effrenium voratum. Classification (NCBI taxonomy): domain Eukaryota; class Dinophyceae; order Suessiales; family Symbiodiniaceae; genus Effrenium; species Effrenium voratum. Next base: position 282,105 of record CAUJNA010000140.1, on the reverse strand, counting down.
TGGCAGATTCTGGAACCCCCCATGCACGCTCTACATAAACGAACGTGCAAAATCATTGGCGATATTGAGTTCGCCCATGCCGTCGGATTTGACGACATAAAGGAACTCCAACAGTTCCACAGGAATCATTCCTCCTGAACCCGACTTGACTTCCACGTCCCGTGAGAATCTTGTCCACAGTAAGGAGACTTGATCGATGTAAGGATGCCTTCAACGTGCCTTTTGTCTAGGTCGTTCGCCTTCGGCTTCACCTTCGACGGGAGTTGACCTACGACGGGAGAACGTCCACTCCCTCTTCGAAACTCTGCTGTACAACATTTTGGGTTTGCATGCACTTGCATTTGCTTACCTTTTATTTTGTTGTACTTTACTTTCGAGTCAGTGGTGTCTGAGAGACACGCACACCGACTCCAGAGATTGAAACAGATCGACCAACAGGTACGATCCCACCCACTTGAGGCAGTGCGGTGAAAATAAATCGACCGACGCTGGTTGCCGTCGTACTCTCTGGAGCGGTTTGTTGTTGCGGTTAACACTTGTGTTAAAAGTAACAACCGATAGCGGAAGGCATTTGAATCACACTCAGATTCGAACCTTGAGTGCCTGCAGGATGACACTGCTTGATTCATGCTCCGTTCGCCATTTTGGCGAATTAGCCAAATTTTTCTTTCCCACCCACCCTCACCAGTTTTCACTGCATGCCCTCAGTACCTGTCGGTCTGCATTTATAGCATCGAGTGAGAGGACGGGAGAACGTCCACTCCCTCTTCGAAACTCTGCTGTACAACATTTTGGGTTTGCATGCACTTGCATTTGCTTACCTTTTATTTTGTTGTACTTTACTTTCGAGTCAGTGGTGTCTGAGAGACACGCACACCGACTCCAGAGATTGAAACAGATCGACCAACAGGTACGATCCCACCCACTTGAGGCAGTGCGGTGAAAATAAATCGACCGACGCTGGTTGCCGTCGTACTCTCTGGAGCGGTTTGTTGTTACGACCAACCCCGAATCGGCTTTAGGGAACTCAAAGCGAGCTTGGACAGGCTCCCTGAAGGATGCAGGACAATGCGAGCCAGTCCAAACATACCAAAGAGATGATGTCAATTTTCGAGAATCAAGTGGTTTTTGGATGTATCTGTGCAGGGTGTTCTTTTTCAACAGCGGCTACAATTCAGGTGGTTCAAACGCTTTGCCCTTAAACAAACCCCGGTGGCCCCTGGCGGGTGAGGGGATGTTGGTGATTTCATGAGTTGCGGTTTGGTTCGTTGGCTTGGAACCCCATAGTATGGTTCAACCCCTGAAACTCTATTACCCTCCCAGAACCCCACAGGAGGGTCTGGAAGATGATTTTTATTTAAAAGGGACCTGGTGGGCTCCGTGGACAGGGTAACTGCTGCGCAATTTCATGCAATTTCTGCTTGATTCGACGGGATCTCCAGTGGGTTTCCTACATTTTCCTTTTTGGAACCTTTCAAAGGGGGCAGTTTCAATGGACGCCACCAGCAAGTCGATCGACCTGCGGGGAAATCCAGGGACTGTCCCGCGGGAAACCCGAGGATGGCCAAGCTGCCGGAGGGCCAAGCCCAGCTCTACGAGTGCAAGGAGGTCGGGACGCGCTCGTGTTACACATGGAACTGTTCGATGTGTGTTGTTGTTGTTGTTGTTGTTGTTGTTGTTGTTGTTGTTGTTGTTGTTGTTGTTGTTGTTGTTGTTGTTGTTGTTGTTGTTGTTGTTGTTGTTGTTGTTGTTGTTGTTGTTGTTGTTGTTGTTGTTGTTGTTGTTGTTTGTTGTTTTGTTGTTGTTGTTGTTGTTGTTGTTGTTGTTGTTGTTGTTGTTGTTGTTGTTGTTGTTGTTGTTGTTGTTGTTTGTTGTTGTTGTTGTTGTTGTTGTTGTTGTTGTTGTTGTTGTTGTTGTTGTTGTTGTTGTTTGTTGTTTGTTGTTGTTGTTGTTGTTGTTGTTGTTGTTGTTGTTGTTGTTGTTGTTGTTGTTGTTGTTGTTGTTGTTGTTGTTGTTGTTGTTGTTGTTGTTGTTGTTGTTGTTGTTGTTGTTGTTGTTGTTGTTGTTGTTGTTGTTGTTGTTGTTGTTGTTGTTGTTGTTGTTGTTGTTGTTGTTGTTGTTGTTGTTGTTGTTGTTGTTGTTGTTGTTGTTGTTGTTGTTGTTGTTGTTGTTGTTGTTGTTGTTGTTGTTGTTGTTGTTGTTGTTTTTTTTGGGGGGGGGATGTGTTTTGTTGTTTGCCTCTTCTTCTTTTCTTTTTTTTTTTGGGGGGGGGGTCCTGGTTAGGGACCATTTCCCTGTCCTTTTTCCATGTGAAAAGGGAGGGAGGGTAAGTCACTTCCCCTTGTTTCCTGTACTGTCCCTTGTTTGGGGTCGTGGGCAACCCCAACGAAAGGAGACCAACAATTCCCCTATGTTTTGAGACAGCCCATATTATCATTCTCGGAGTTGAGCTTTAAACTTCCCAAACAACAAGTTGCAACTTGCTTTGGGATCCGATTCCGCTCAGGAAGTGATTCCTTGTGCGGCTACAACTGGAAACCTAGGGGCCAACCCAGTTTCATTGTCCATGTCATTTTGTTGAAACCTAGGGACTGATCCATAGAGCCCCCTTGTGATCTGGGAAAACGGGTTGGATGTGCTTCCACCTGTTCCCCCTCTTGGTCCTGTTTTCGTGGTCGTCTGATTTTGTATTTGTATCCTTTTGTCATCTAGCAGGGGTTTGGCTAAACCGTTTTCCGTGTATGAGTTTACTTTGGGACCCTTGGGTCGACGTCAAAAGTCAAAAATTATCCAGACTTATCTTCACCAACCATGTTAGAGAGAACTCCGCCAAGCATCCCCAAACAAAAAAGCAGCCTAGAGAAACATGCCTTGGGTATGTTTCCACTTACCAGGGTTCCATTTTGGGTACACCTTTTTGACCCAGAGCCATTTGAGGACTGGGAGAAGAGCCGGGTAATGCTCTTCCGCTTCGCGGTTCAGCCCTCCATCCGGACCCTCACGGTGGGAGCCCTGTCGGGGCCATGGACGCTTTCGGTTGCCCCCAGCCTCAAGTCAGCTGGTTACGTCCCAGCAAAATGCCATGCTGAATGTGAAGCTGTTGGTTTGTGGCTCTTCCATTTATTGGCAAGCGAGCTTCTCGTGAGATACCATTTGTGGAGGTGCCTTTTTTGGGACACCTTGCGGCCCTCCATGTGAATTTGCGGGGGAAATGTTAAAGCCACGGCTGCTTCAACTGCCTCTGTGTTAGGTTTTTGGGGCTTCTCTTTGAAGGGGTGGGGGAATTGGGGCTGGGGGGCTTGCTGGTTTCGGCCACTGGGAGGGGATGAATGATCCCATCCCATGGCTTGTTTCCCAGTTGACGAGTTCCCAGGCTTTCTTGGGGTTGATCCTCCTGTCCCATTCTTTGGAACTATCCTATCCTTCTTTTGAACACAATCAGGCCTGTTTGTTTGGGTTTGCGGAGGTATGCTATAGAAGGATCCATGGAGCATTCACTGACAGGCTAGCCAAGCCATTTTCGAGAGGGGATCCCGGAAACCGGGGATTTGAAAGAGAGGCCTGCTTGCCGCCAAGCAAAGCAAACGCATAGCGCGTTCGTACGCGGAAAGTGTGACAAACTCCCTTGAGTTCCTAGACTTTACACTTGTTGGGAAGACCATGTTGGTGGTAAACAAGAAGTTTAGACTTTGTTTCGGCCAATCTACGCTGCAAGTGAGATCACTGATTGTGTTGATAATCATATGCTGGTCAGCTTTCCATTTGCTCAGATTCTGACGCAAGGAAAAGGCAAGCAGGGCCTCATCATAGACTATGCCTTGCCCAAGAACCACAAGGGCATTCTCGAGTTGCCTGACGACTTTCCGGTGGAGATGCGGTGCTTGTGTTCACACTTCGGGTGCAACGTCTACCACGAGACTCAGTTGCCCAAAGCCAATCGACCTTTTGACCTGTTGGGTCCGATCACCTTGGTCAACTTTTGTAGTTGCCCAAAAGGCGATCACCTCAATATTGCTGGGTCTTTTTGTCTGGGGGCCAGTGAGGAGAGCATGATGCTCTCGACCGGCGTGGACGTCCACGAGGTCCACGACCGGGTCGCGAAGCTCATCGAGGCCGCGGGGGGCAAAGTCCCCGCGGAGCACGGCCACGGCACGGAGTACGAGGCGCCCAGCGATACGAAGCAGCGCTGGCAGCGCATCGACCCCAGGAATGTCATGAACCCCGGGGTGGGCGGCAGCTCTTCTTTGAGGAACTACGCCTGAGAGAGAAACATGTGCTCAGAGTCGCAGTGCTCAGAGTGAGCCGAAGATCGAGGGCGTCTGAGAGGCGCCACTTTTCACCTGAGTTGTTTGAAGGTCTCGGCGCTGTTTGAAATCTGACACTGAAGCGCCTGCGGAAAAATGGCCAAAGCCAACAGCACTCAGCAATGCATCTTGCTGTTCTGGCAAGTGGGGCAATCCTCCTGATGTTCACCCCTGATTGGCAACCTTGTGAATCAAGACCTATATCAAGACTCTCCCTTTCCCCCGGTTCAGGGCCAACACTAGTGAAAAGGGGCCTAAACGGGGCCCACAAGGTTTGGCATGCTTGGCGCACCAGGTTTCGACTACAACAGACGGTGCCAACACTTCTGCCATTGCCAGCTCTCTTCCAGCTTCCTTCACAGTCTTAAGGGTAGCCCCTTTCCGGGAAAACAGCAAGTATCAGCATATGAATGCCTGGTTTGACAAGCTCAAGCCCAAGTCGGGAGAGCCTGAAGCCCGGATGTTTGTTTGTTTTTCTTCCAGGGTGGGGGGGGGGCGCGTCCCTAAAATACGTTGTTGTTTTTTCAGGTGTTTTTCTTTTCTCTGGACCTTGTTAACGTTGGGGGGAGGGGTTGATGAATCAGGAGAAAAACTTTGCTCGTACTGAGCTCCTGTGAGTTGTTTGCCAGCTCTTCGCCAGGCAGCAAGCTTTGCACTCGCCCTCCCTCCCAAAAGAAAACAAAAAACAGAAACCGGGGAGGGGGAGAAAAAAAACGCCAGCGAAGTGTGCGAGAAGTCCAGGTCCAAAGTCGTGACTTCGGGGTGGGGATTTGACGTTTGCTCTGAGTCGCTCGCGGGCTGCAGCGTCTCACTCCCCAGGGCCCCCCTTTGACTCGATCCCATGGCCCGCGTTCGATCTTTGGCGCTGGCGCGGCTGTCGGACGGGTTTGGGTTGCCGCCCACTGCGAGGGTTTGTCCCGGAGCCAATCCTTGGCCCTTTCCTCGGGTGTAAATTTTCCGCAGCGGGTGCGCAATTTATGCCTCGTGGTTTCCGCATGGATTGAGACTGGCCAACCCTCCATGCAAGAGGAATGCGTCAAGCCCACGCTGCGTTTCTGGGCGAAGAGCCCAGGTTTTGGAAGCTGCCGGATCTGATGTCTTGAGCACCGAGAAGGGAAATCCATGACCCCCATGTGGCTGTGCCTACAACATGTGGGGCGAATGCTTGCCGAGAGGCACTAAATTGAACCGCAGGTTAAGTCCTTTCAGACCTTTCAGGGCTTGGAGTTGCTTGCTTGCCTCAACAGGGATCCTTAAAGATACATTTTGCCCATTTGAAACATGGTTTTTTCCACAAAAATAATGGGAAACCACCATTTACAAGGCAATGTTCAGGTGTATAATGTAAGGATCCCTGCTCAAATGTATGAGTTCCTGCACATGCCCCTTGCCCTCAACCCTCCCCCCCCTTGCCGCCAAAAACGGCCCAGTATTGACTAGCATGTAAGACTGGGACCGTTGCCTCGGCCAACCGTCAGGCTGATGCTAAAATGAAGGGGCAAGAGGATAAAAGTGATGGCTGCAACTTCATTTGTGGAAGTGTTTGTAGAGTTTTTAAGCTTGGGACACGACGACACCCTCCCCTCCCGGACATAACCCTCCAATTGACGGAGCGAGGAGAAGGGTAGGATAGAAAAGCAGAGTGGGAAAAGACTATGCTGTTTCCTTCTCGTTCTTTGGTAGGCTGTGAATGGATTGAATGAGGGTCCAGAACAGGGTTTGAAACCATTTTGCTCCGGATCTCGAGGGTTCCCGTCAACGCACCGAGAATTGGACATGACCTTTTGTGGGATTCCCAGCTCAATGCAGCGTGCAGCGTCCACCTTTTTTGGCTTTTGGAGGAAACCCTGGAAGAAGTGTGAGTTGCACCGCCCAACGCCCTCCTTGCTTTTTCGATCCCTTGACACCATAGAACCCAGTTGAGGGTAACGCGCACCGGCGCACCATCCGGAGGAATCACAACGAACTCACCGGATAAAGCGACCCACAATGCAGGCCAGCACTTTGCCCAGCCATCTTGACACCAGCATAATGGGCGTGTCTTCTTTTAGCTAAGGGCTCCCCTCGCCGGACATTGCACAAAGCCAAAAGACGCCAAACTGTTCGCAAAAAGTCAAAAGTCAAAAAGTTTTCGAGTTTTCGACTTTTTGAGTTTTCGACTTTTTGACTTTTCGAATTTCTGGGGACTTTTCGACTTTTCGGGTAGTCCCCCCCGCTGTGGTTTGACTTTTCGACTTTTTGACTTTTCGACTTTTCGATGTTGTTTTGACTTTTCGACTTTTCGACTTTTCTAGTTTTTTTTTAAAACAGCGCGGCTGCCCTTGGCTCGAAGAGTGCGGCCTAGCCCACTGAGAAGCTCTCATGCCTTTGACTGCGACGTGCCCCTACAACTTTGCAGGCTCTGGTGGGCCCGGTGTCGCTTTTGTGGGGCGTGAAAGGCACGCGTCTCGAGCCCCACAGAGTCATCTAGTATGACTGCTCGAAGAAGAGTCCACAGATAAGCTTCAGCTCCAGAGCATCATCGGCGAGTTGGGCTTCCCCGTGTCGGCATCGCGAAGCGTGAAAGACTGGCCTGCAATATCTCTGCTTCCATCTTGGGGTGGGTGATATGGCTCTCCACCTCCCTAAACTTTCCAGTCTTTGGCGGGCGTCAGTTTTGTGGGGCGTGAGAGGCTCGTGCTCCGGAAGTTCTAGCCCGCAGTCAATCGAAAGAATCCCATGCCTTCCATCTGAGGAAAGCTGTTGATCGTTGGAGAGCGCCGCGCGGGCGCCGCCCCCTGTACGCAAAAGCAGGAAGCAAGCCGGTGTCTTTCGGTCTTTCAGCTTGTCATTTTGGGGGAGAGGGCAGGTCATTCCCTGAAGTGACATGCTTTGTAGCAAGTCGCGCCCGCCTGCAAATATGAAGCGCTTCGGCGAGAAGGATGCAGCTTGCGTTCTTTTTGTCGGTCGGTAGGCAGAAGTGGGACCCACCCAGACATGTTTTGCAGCTCGAGCCAAGGTTCGAGAATCTGGCTCTCCTCATATTGTTGTCACCGGTAACTGCCACTTTTTGACTCATCCGGAGAGTTACCGGAGTTTGTTTCTTCGAAGGCAGAGCGCTGTTGGTTTTACTTTGGCTTTCCTTGGGGTCAAGCCCTACAGGGGGGGAAATCCTGGGAAGAAAAAAACTCCTAGCCGGTCGTTGAAACGCAGCCAACCCTGGCTTGAGGCAGAGGCTCCTTCGCAGCCTGCGTGAAGTGTGTGAAGTGAGGGCGAGCGCCCGCCGTGAAAACTAGCGGGACACACAAGGTCGCTCAGCGCTCAGGATGAAAACAAGGCTTTGGTCATTTCCTTCAGAGTATCAGCAGTGCGGCTTAGCCCACTCGTGCTTGTCGGACAGAAGCCGTTTGTCTTCTTTCTGCTCCTCTCGTTTTGGAACTCCTAGTCGGATTGGAAAGGATGATTGTAAGAAAAAACGCTAGTCGGTCAAGCGGACGTTGATTCGGAGTATCGTGCTCATCGGACTGAAGCCGTTTGTTTTCTTTCTGTTCCTCTTGTTTTGGAATTCCTAGTCGGATTGGAAACAACGATTGTAAGAAAACCAGGCTAGCAAGTGCGGCAGGCGTTGGTGTGCTCAGGCCAGATTGTGCGCATGCTGGCACTGCTCTGATTGTTCGGCATCGTTGCTGTTGTCGCTCCAAGCGCAAACAGTGTAGACGCGAGGGCAAGCGCAGTCAAGTTCCCTCGATGTAGCACAGCAAGTGAACAGTCGGGCCCAACGCAGCTTACTTACAGTAATCCCGTTTCATAGTGCGGCTTAGCCCACTAACACTTGTAGCGTAGGCAGCTTACGTATCTACATTTATCCTGTTTCACAGTGCGGCTTAGCCCACTAATACTTGTGACACCGCCATGGCGTCGTCGCCAATCCAAGGCTTTGCTTTCGCCCACCCGTTTGGTCAGCGGACCGGCCTGCCTGTGGAGGTGCCGCACTGGCTCCGCAGTGACGAGACGTCCGTGTTCACCTACGGCCAGATAAGCTGCACCTTCTGGAAGGTGCATGGCGCTCCCAGGCGGCCGAGTTCATCAGCCCCCAGCTGTGCAACCCGACCAGGGAATGCGCGTATGCCTTCTGGTCGGCATGGATGCTTTTCGAGTCCGACCTTGATCTCAGCACAAGTCGCACCTTGGCCCTTGCCACTATGCGACCCCATGCGGCGCAGCTTCTGGCAGAGCTCATGCGGAAGTGTTTCGCAGCAGTGGAAGCTTCCATGGCCAGTCGTATGGCAAGCCAAGCGAATTCGGGTGTTTTGCGGGAACGGAGAAGGCGCCTTGCCCAGCAAGCCACGATGATCACGCGCCTGGAGAGCTACAGGTTCGCTCAAGTGTGGGCAGTGCGCCGATGCTTGCGCTTGTTGCTGGCTGTCCTGCGGTCCATGGTGCTGAACAACATCAAGTATCGCATCTGCTCCGATCCAGTTCAGGTGCACGTGGTTGCCACTGTTGGGAAGGTCATGACCCGAGGTGGCGTAGTCAATGTCTACGGTGACTTCACAGCCCTTCAAGCTCATGGAGTGGTGCCCAAGAATTGTATGATTTTGGTGCTGCAGGTCCAGGACTCCAGCTTTTCAGAGCTCTGGAAAGAGATCTACGAGCTGCACGGCAAGGGTGAGTTGCTGGAGTCTGCCATCGCCCTGAACCGCTACCGCCTCTGGGAGTTGGGGCAAACCTTTGCAGTGCTGCTGCACGAGACACTCTATGACAGTGAAGGTCGGCCCGCGCCACCGGATGTCTTCACGGCAAAATCCACACTAAGACCAGCCGCAGGAGTTACAGACAAGATATAGAGGTTACACAGATTTAACGGAACTTGCATCTACTTACAACTAACTTCGCAACAGATACAAACAGTTATCCGCAGGTAGTAAGTTCGCAAAAAAAAGATACAAAAAGTTAGAAAAACTTAGAAAACTTATAAAAACTTATAAAAAGTTACAAAAAGTTACGAAAAGTTATCGGAGAGCAAAAATCACACGTTGTGGTCAGCACAGAATTGCAGAAAACAAGCAGTGCCTAGATACGAAAGCGGTCGAAAAAGAGTGAAATCTTTCAAGGATCCGTCAATGAACGCTGAAGACTCTCCACGCTGTCGAAACTCTCCGAAACTCTCCAGCCGCACATTTTTTCAAGACAGCCATCGTCGAGTCCGTCAAACCAACACGAGCAAGTTGCCATCCACCTCTCTCCAATAGGCAGGGCAAAGCCATTTACAGGAGTTCAGCTGACGCCACGCCTTACAGCGTGTGGGCTCAAAAGAAAGCACGCCGGGCATCTCTTGAACCACGCGTCGAAAAACCGCTCCTAGACATTCAATCACTTCGCCTCGGCGACGAAATGCTTCAAGCATGATGCATTCAGACGCCAGCAGCAGCGGCTGCCCCGTGTGCAAACTCATGCGCGGAAGCTTCAGCTCTGAATCAGAAGCAAAGTGCGGCTCCCAGAGCCCAAGGGCGCGCATCTCTTTGGCTTGGACACAAGTCAAGGCAGTCAAAATCTGGGCTGACACATTTTCGGCGGGCCCCGCCTGTAACTCAATCTTTGCTTTGATCAATCGATGCTTCCGCTCATGCACAAATGCATCGGCCAGTTGGCTGTGCTGTAGCCATTGCAAGCCGAGATGAAGTGCATAATGATGCTTCGGCCGCAATTCGGGTTCATGAAGATCTTTGCATTCGCGAAGGAATTCGCCGACAACACGGTTGTATTCCGCAACGAGGCTTTCTCCGACTTGATCGGGCCCCACAATGAACCTCACAAGCTCTCAAAACTTTCAGCAGTATGATCTTCAACAACTTAACATTGCTAACAAACTCTAACATTGCTCAAAGACGACCTAGTGGCTGACAGCGCTCCATCAAGGAAACTATATGAAATATAAAAGGCAGCCAAGCAACTTCAGCCGCCTGGCGATGCTGGCGCAGTTGCAAAGAAGTGAGAAGCATCGAAACTCCACGGCCTCAGCGTGGCCTGCCGGGGGCGGGACCATGAACATCGCCCAAAAGTGCAACAAAGGTACTATAGCGACTTGCGTGCTCGCGTTGGCTTTCCAGCCGCCATCGTTGAAGAACTCTGGCTGAAGCGAGCGACGTATCTGGGAAGATGTCAGCTTTTGCCGCCCCTGATTTTTCCATTCAAATCTAGGAGACTGTCAATCACCGCGTTCCTTTCCCAACCTAGCCTGCGCAAAGAATTCAAAAGCCACATTGTGTGCAAGCTGAAAAGTCCGTGAACCCAAAACACATGCATCGGATCGTAGCAGAATATGCTTGGTGGCGCAATTGATCTATGCACCTTGTCACACAGCAAGCCATCTGGAATCGCGCTCCAGCCCAAGCTCGTCTCCATTTCGGATAGTCGCGAGCGAGACACACGTAGTGATTGTTCTTGCAATAGGTCAACGACTTCAAATACATCTTCGTCTGTTACAAACAGACATTCGTGCAGCTGCGCTGATAAAGATTGTAAGCCCGCTGCGTGGACTGCGTTGAGATCGCCGGCAGCACGTCCGTGAACGTTCGCGCAGCGAAAGCAAACTTTGCGCCCGGCCGAACCCTTGCAAGCCAGCGCCGCTTTCAGCGCAGGCTCGTCCGCGAAAACCATGGTCAGCCGTAAAGAAACAAAGAGCGACTCAGATCCTACTTTGAGCAGTTGCCCAAGGCGCCACTTGTGCACCGTCTTGACCAAAGCGCAAAAAAAAGTGGTGAGGCCGCCTTGTGTCAGATCCTTGTCAACGGTGCGAAGTAGTGCCAGCGCCCACCATGCAGACTCCGAGGAAGACTGCTGCCACATGCCGCTTGTAGACGCGTAAAAAGCATAAGCTTTTTTCTGTTTACATGGCTGAAGCGGGTTTCCAGGTGTCACTTCATCCAAATAAAGGTAAAGGGATTGCTGTCCTTTGCCAATAGACAAAACGTGACGGCCGAAGGCTGCGCAGGTGCTGATCAAGTGCTGCCAAAGAGCAAGTAAATTGATCACAGGAAATGAGAGGGTTGTCCCGTCGACACCAGGCACGTGAATGTCTTCCATGGTGGTCTCGCGAAAGGACGACTTGCGCCGACGCAAAGTAGAATCCGAGCAGCCTTCTCCCGCAATTCGTCGGGACTCCGATGGGCCTTCGCTACGGCTTTCCAAAAGCCGAGTCCAGTCGTCTGCTTCAGCTTCATGTTTTCGTTTCGACATCGCTGATCTGTATTTACGCTTTCTTGAGCTCGCAAATGCATGTCAAACAACAATCCTGCCCGCTCAGATGCATCTACTCAAAGGGTGAAGCTCTCAATGCCTGTCAAATGTTTAACCTCTCAAGTACGCTCAAAGGTGAAGCTCTCACCTTCTGCTTCTCGGCAGCGGCCTTCTCCTGCACGCAGCGAGAATAAATAGAGTACGGATGCTACATACACGAATGGCCTCACTGCCTGCAAGCTGCAAGGAGTGCAGCTGCGTGAGGCCATGCACTTCTCTGTCCTGAGAAAAGCATGGGCAACATGGTCAAGCTGGAAGCAGACAAGCTCTGAGACGAGCGCGGCGAGGCCACCTTCAGAAGACCGGGCCTCGCTGGCGTGAGCCTGCTGCGCGGCGACTTCGGCGAGCTGAAAGGTCTGACAGCCAAAGTCAAAGCATCAGTGCACGGCACCAACCTACCCAAGGCGCGAGCCTGCTGCGCGGCGACTTCGGAGAGCTCAAAGGTCTGACAGCCAAAGTCAAAGCATCAGTGCACGGCACAGACCTACCCAAGGGCATGCCTTCTCGCGCAGCTCATCCGCAATGCGATTTTTCTGGCGTTGCGCAAGCCAATCAAACTCCTTCTGTGCTCTGAAACATGTTGACTTGCCTCTATCATATAAGCGATGAGCTCAGAGGCCTCCAGGCGACACACGACTCTCACAAACTATGAAGCAAAGAAGTCTCAAGCTTGCAATGACAGATAACCATCAAGTTTGCAATGCGGAAACTCCCAAACTGTGAAGGTCAAAAACTCTCAAGCTTGCAATGTGGAAACTCCCAAACTGTGAAGCGAAAAAACTCCCAAACTCTGAAGCAAACAACTCTCAAGTTTGCAACGTGGAAAGCAAAAAGCTCTCAAGCTTGCAATGTGGAAGCTATCAATCTCTCAATCAGAAAACCATCAAGCTTGCAATGTGGAAACTCCCAAACTATGAAGCAATCAACTCTCAAGTTTGCAAGGTGGAAACTCCCAAACCGTGAAGCAAACAACTCTCAAGCTTGCAATGTGGAAACTCCCAAACTGTGAGGCAAGCAACTCTCAAGTTTGCAAGGTGGAAACTCCCAAACTCTGAAGCTAACAACTCTCAAGTTTGCAGTGTGGAAACTCCCAAACTGTGAGGCAAACAACTCTCAAGTTTGCAATGTGGAAAGTGAAGCAAAACGATCTCAAATTTGCAATGTGCTCCCAAACTCTGAAGCAAACAACTCTCATGTTTGCAAGGTGGAGTTTCCTAGTTTGCAATTTGGAAACTCCCAAACTCTCAATCAAACAACTCTCAAGTTTGCAAAGTGGAAACTCACAAACTCTGAAGCAAACAACTCTCAGCTTGTGATGTGGAAACTCTCAATCTCTCAATCAAAAACACACCCTCAAGCTTGCAACACGGGGACTCCCAAACTCTGAGGAAAAAAACTCTCAATCTTGGAAAGCACTGTCCTCTGCACCACGCCTGGGCTTGCAGTTGGAGTTCCTGCAACACAGAAGCAGACTTCAGACAAGAGTGAATGTGCAATAATCGCCTTGGACTCGTCCGAGCGGGCAGCCTCCAACACCAAGAGCTCCATCTGCCTGGCCTTGAACAAAAAAACATTTGTAGGACTCGAAACACAGGCGATCCTGACTGGCCTTGACCTCCTCCAGCTGCGCCTGTCCAAACTTGGAGTCTAATCATTGTAAATTGTAGAAGCAGCGCCTGCGCATGGAAGTCCTCCATTTCTTCCTTGTGGCGCTTCTCCTGCGAGGCCTGCCGAGCAAACGCTGCCAATGCAATCTATTACCTACCATTGCCTCGCCCATCAACCAAACCATATTCTTCGCCTAGTGAACAAAACCAACATCACGTACCGTGAGACCAAATCGTGTTCGCCTCCAGCTGGAGGCGCTCCACTGTCTCCACCTCACAAAAGAAACACGTTGTGAGAAGCGATGCGTATTGCTTGAAACTCTCAAAACTCTCAAACCTCTCAATATTGCTTGAAACTCTCAAAACTCTCAAACCTTTCAATATTGCTTTAAACTCTCTAAACTCTCAAACCTGTCTCAAAACTCTCAAAACTCTCAAAACCTTGCCTCGGCCCGAAGCTCTGAGGCTTGCTGCTCCACCTGCGGTTCAAGCAAAATTCGAAAAATATGATTTCAAAGCGGATGGCCTCGCTCACGAACCCCCATCTCCTGGAGCGCAGCCTGCAACTCCACCACCAGGCATACAAAGCAAGGCCCTTCTATGCAATTGACGAACCACGCTCCTGGGCCAAGGCGGCCTGGTGTGGCTGGGAGGCAGCGGCCTGGACCAGGGGCTTGTCGCGACCCACATTCAGGCCCGCACCACATGCTGCTACCTGAAAGGCTGCAGCATCTGGTGCGGCCCGAAAGTAGGCCCTGGCCCACCCGCCGCCCTCCCAGTTCTGCTCCTGGATCCCCACAAAAGCTGGCCAGCCGCCCGCAAAGGCTTCCACCTCTGGCCAGGTTTGTGGGGATCCACGACGGCCCATCCACACAGCGTGTGGCGTCACCGACATCGCTGCAACGCGATGCCGAGGCGTGCTCCTTGTGCTGCTTGTGCTGCTGCTACTGCTGCTACTGCTGCTACTGTTGCTACTGCTGCTACTGCTGCTAATGCATGCTCCTGCTGCCGCATGCTCCTGCTGCCGCATGCTGCTGCTACTGCTGCTACTTCTACGTGTTCTGCTGAAGCTAGTGCATAGCATGCTCCCTAGTCACAGCGAACTACCCGGCTGGTACGAAGCGGGCGCGGCTGATATGATAAAACAACGACTCCAAACATGAAACTCCGGCCAACCAAATGTTTGCAAGAAACAAGCCACTTGAGAGTTTTGGTTTAGTTGATTGCGAGAGTTTATTGGTCCTAGACTCAGACTTATATTCTATCAATGTTTTTTCTGAGTGTATTCAGAATTTTCTGAATATATTCAGAATTTTCTGAGTTTATTCAGAATTTTTCTGAACTCAGTAAAAGGAAACAAGTACTGGACAAGCCTCAAATTCATGATTTTTCTGAATTTATTCAGAATTTTCTGAATTTATTCAGAATTTTTCTGAACTCAGTAAAAGGAAACAAGTACTGGACAAGCCTCAAATTTAGATTTTTCCTGAATTTATCCAGAATTTTTCTGAACTCAGTAAAAGGAAACAAGTACTGGACAAGCCTCAAATTCATGATTTTTCTGAATTTATTCAGAATTTTCTGATTTATTCAGAATTTTTATGAACTCAGTAAAAGGAACAAGTACTGGACAAGCCTCAAATTCAGATTTTTCTGAATTTATTCAGAATTTTCTGAATTTATTCAGAATTTTTCTGAACTCAGTAAAAGGAAACAAGTACTGGACAAGCCTCTCCTCAAATTCAGAATTTTCTGAATTTATTCAGAATTTTCTGAATTTTTCAGAATTTTTCTGAACTCAGTAAAAGGAAGCAAGTACTGGACAAGCCTCAAATTCAGAATTTTTCTGAATTTATTCAGAATTTTCTGAATTTATTCAGAATTTTTCTGAACTCAGTAAAAGGAAGCAAGTACTGGACAAGCCTCAAATTCAGAATTTTCTGAATTTATTCAGAATTTTCTGAATTTATTCAGAATTTTTCTGAACTCAGTAAAAGGAAACAAGTACTGGGCAAGCCTCAAATTCAAGATTTTTCTGAATTTATTCAGAATTTTCTGAGTTTATTCAGATTTTTTTGAATTTATTAGTACTGTAGACAAGCCATTATTTCATAACCAATGGATTCCCCTCAAACCCTTCTGGCAAAAACTCTCTGAGTTGTGCACGTCAAGCTCTCACCACTCTCGATGTCATGCAAATGTTTCTGCTGGAGTTTGGTGTGTTTGAGAGTTTCTGAATTTGAATCTTGAACAACTTTCTTGCTTGCAGATTCACTGAAACTCGAGTCACACACCATGCAAACGTTTCTTGAGAGTTTGGAGAGTTTTAAGAGTTTACGAACTTGACTGACCAGCTTATTGACTTGCAGATTCATCGACGATGCGCGCGGCTCAGATCTGAATTTCGCTCTTAGGGTATCCCTTCCTGGCAAGGCTATGGATCGTACAATTCCGTTGTCTGATGGGACGGTGGATGGGTATAGCCCTCAGTGGCAGAGGCTGATATGGATCAAGATCATCGAGATGGAGAATGCCCTTCGAACAGCTGATAGCAAAATCAAGAAGTTGGAGAAAAAGATAAAGGTGTTGGTCTACAAGCTGAAAAAGAAGAAGAGGCGTTTGAGAGGTGCTAGGCTTGCGCTAGTATGAGCCAGCTTCGATCCAAAAATACTGCATGTGCTTACTTGAGAGTTTCGTTGCTGATTTGAGAGTTTAGTTGCTTTGCTTACTTGAGAATTTCGTTGTTGATTTGAGAGTTTAGTTGCTGACTTGAGAGTTTATAGAGAGTTTGTGAACCTCTCAAGTTTTGTGGCATTGACTGACTCTCAATCCAGCCCTCAAACAAACTCTCAATGAAACTCTCAAACCGACTCTCAAAAAAAAAGCTCTCAATATTCTCCATGAGAAGGCAAGCCACTTCTTTCAACATTCCAATTCGTTCGGAAATCAGGCTGCTCTCACACCTGGCTGCTGTCACCCAGGAGCGCCCGGCTGGCCTCCAGAATCATCGACTCGACACTCGACGGGTTTCAAAACAAAAGAGCGCCTTCTCCAAGGCCAGAAGTCACCACACAGCTGGCCTCCAGAATCATCAACACTCAAAGTGTATCAAAACCAAAGGGCACCTTCTCCAAGGCCAGGACTCACCACATAGCTGACCTCCAGGGTCATAAATGCTCAAAGACAGTGCTTCAAAACCAAAGGGCACCTCTCCAAGGCCAGGACTCGCCACAGAGCTGGCCTCGTGGATCATCAATGCTCAAAGTGCTTCAAAACGGAAAAAAAAGCGCCTCCAAGGCCAGAAATCACCACAGCTGGCCTCCAAGCTCATCAACACTCAAAGTGTTGTATGACAAAAATGCACCTTCTCCTAGGCCCAAATTCACCACAGAGCTGGCCTGCAGAATCATCAACAATCAAATGGATTCAACGCAAAAGTGCACCTTATCCAAGGCCCCAAATCACCATATAGCCAGCCTCCAGAAACATCAATGCCCAACGTGTTTCTGAAAAAAATGCGCCTTGTCCAAGGCGCTCAACCACCATATATCCGGCCTCCAGCAATATCAATGCTCAAAGTATTCCAAAACAAAAGTGCACCTTCTCCACGGCCCCTCCTCACCACATAGCCGGCCAGGCTCCAATTCACCACATATCCGGCCTCCAGAACAATCAATACTCAAGGTGTTTCAAAACACAGGCGCGCCTACTCCAAGGCCCCGATCCACCACATTTGCCGGCCTCCACAACACTCAATACTCAAGACGTTTCAAAACAAAAACGCACCTACTCCAAGGCCGCGCGGGCCGCACTCATCTTTGCGAACGCGACCTCCAAGCGCTCCTGCGATCAACATCTGTCTGAGCCAGATCTCAAGTCTCAAACTCTCAGCAAATACTCTCAAGGAAACTCTCCACAAACATCCCTGCAACTCTCAAGGAAACTCTCCACAAACATCCCTGCAACTCTCAAGGAAACTCTCCAAAAAACATCCCTGCAACTCTCAAGGAAGCTCTCCAAAAACATCCTTGCAACTCTCAAGGAAACTCTCCAAAAACATCCTTGCAACTCTCAAGGGAACTCTCCAATAACATCCTTGCAACTCTCAAGGAAACTCTCCAAAAACATCCTTGCAACTCTCAAGGGAAATCTCCAAAAACATCCCTGCAACTCTCAAGGAAACTCTCCAAAAACATCCCTGCAACTCTCAAGGAAACTCTCCAAAAACATCCTTGCAACTCTCAAGGAAACTCTCCAAAAACATCCCTTGCAACTCTCAAGGAAACTCTCCAAAAACATCCATGCAACTCTCCAGTCAAAAAAACTCTCCACAAACATCCCTCCCTGCAAACATCCCCCATCAACTCCAGGAAACTCTCCAGGAAACAGTGCAACTCTCAGGAAACTCCTGCAACTCTCAAGGAAACTCTCCAAAAACATCCCTGCAACTCTCAAGGAAACTCTCCAAAAACATCCCTGCAACTCTCAAGGAAACTCTCCAAAAACATCCTTGCAACTCTCAAGGGAACTCTCCAAAACATCCTTGCAACTCTCAAGGAAACTCTCCAACAAACATCCATGCAACTCTCCAGGAAACTCTCCACAGACATCCCTGCAACTCTCAAGGAAAGTCTCCACAAACATCCTTGCAGCTCTCAAGGAAACTCTCAAGGAAGCCGTCATACCCATGCAGTTTGTTTTCGAATCTTCGGTCAAGATATGATATCACTCGGCTTTGCGTCAGAGAGACCTGTGGCCAATGTCAAAAGTGAACTCTCAAATCTCAAAACTTGCAACACGGCATGACAACAAGAGGCCCAATCCCTCAAGCCGAAACAAGCAGCTACCTATCCGATCGAGGCTTCAGCCCTCTCACCAATGCCAGCGGCACCATCGTTGAGCTCCTCAGGAACTGTCTCCGGAATCACGTCGTCGGCGGAATCCTTCGGCGCCGGCTTGGACTTCGACTTCGCCTTCTTCTGGTTCAGCGCGCGGGCAGCCTTGACCTTCGCCAAGACATCGTCCAATGCCTGCAGGGATGTCTCTCCCTCATGGATCAGCTTGCTGGTGGTCGCGACATACTCTTCCGTGTGCTGGATTGAGATCACTGCGCATTCAAGGCTCTGCAAGCCCGCTTGGGCGTTCGTCAGCGCATCCGTAATCTCCGCGCGATCGGGGATCGGCAGGAGCTGCCGGAGCTTCTGGCCTGCAGCCATCGCCTTCGACATCTGCCTCACCAGGCTTGCGCCTTCCTTCTCGATCTTTTTAAAAGCAGCGGTCCAGCTCACGTCAACTTGATCCGAAGAGCTTCCAACGCCGGACCTCTCGGTCACCGTGATCGCATCTGTGCGCTCGGTGGCCAGCTCCTACAAAAAAACACTTGCAAGCAGCGTCCAAAACTCTTCAAATCTATGAAGCCTCCTCTCCAACAAGAACAGCTCACAAAACTCTCAAACCTTCAAAAGCTCTCTCCCACACAAAAACATTCATCAAAGCTCTGCCTCAAAAGAAAACTCTCAACAGTCCTCACGCCCGCGAACGTACTTGTACTGCTTTATCCCACGACGGGCCCATTCCGAGTTCTCCTGGTCGCGCTCTTCCAGCGTCTTCCACCAACTCTTTCTCCTCCGGCTTCTCCAAGCTCAGGCTCTGCTCGTTGGCGATCTGCTTCTTAGTCAGCCACTCCTTGGTGCTCAGGTCAGTTTCCTTTTCGGAGACAACGCTCTGCTCTGTGACTTCTCCACTCCACCGAAGCTTTGGATCCTTCAGGAACTTCGCCAAGCACTCCCTCTTCTCGTCCGGGTTGGCGCTCTTCCAGTGGCTGTCCAGCTTTGCGACATCCGCGTCGCCCTGGCTTTTCCTGTACTGGATAGCTGCTCGATTTTTTTTCAGCACCGCAGCGTCCATGGCCTGCTCGTTGCGCGCCCTGCGCTTAGAGAGCGGCGCATGCATCTTCTCCTCCCTCGGGCTCGCCTCCTGCGGCGCTTGGGCTCGGCTCCGTCGCGGGCGGCTCAAGGTCAAGTGCAGCAGCTTTCTTCTCCTCCAAGTCTTCGCCGGCCTTCCTCAAGGGCGAAGCAACGCTCTTGGCGGCCGACTTCTTCTTGGCCTTGGGTTTCGGCTGCGACTTCACCTTGGGAGAAGGAGAAGGCTTATTCGACTTTCTTGGCATCGCAAGGCGGCGGGCTATCCGGTGCGTCGTGCAAGGCCAAGTGCTAAGCGCAGGCTCTTGAGACACGCAGTAAGGAATCCATATGACACGCAAAGGCTTCTATTAAGACGAACCATGATGCATTGCTCCAAGCTCTCAAAACGATTCTTTTCAACTTGTTTCATGCGCCCCAGATACAGCTTCCACGAATTGAACGACAAAGCAGTGCCCTGAGCACTTCACTGCAGAAAGTGTTTATAGAACACAGTCTGGAAAAGCAAGAAATTTCATTCTCCAACAAAAATCCACGGGTCTTCCAACAGCTTGCTGTACATCCCGGCCGTCCACGGCATTTGCCACATCCACCCGCGTAGCGGGCTTGCAGTTCCCGGGGCAGAGCATTTCTCCTGCAGCGCTTGAGCTGCTTTGCTTTCGCTTTGGCTTTGGCCTTGGGAGCATTCTTTGCTTTCGGGGTAGGCTGTGCTTTCGGGGCAGGCTGTGCCTTTGCCTTCGCCTTGGGCGTTGGCGCGGCAGAGGACTTTTCTTCCTTCAGCGCGGCAGCTGCTGCCAGGATTGGGTTAGCGTTGGGCGTCTCATTGCGGCTCGAGCTGCTGGCCTCCCGATTGAAGGGCAGAAGCTTCTCATCAGTGCTCTGGGTAGTTTTCGGGGATGTGGAAGATGCCGAGATAGGGTCCTCCTCCTCGCGCGAGCTTGTCAGGCTTAGCATGGACGCCGCTGCTCGTAGTTTCTTTGGTTATAGCGATCCATGATCGCTGGCAGCGATCTCAGCTTGTTGTACCGGATCTCCAAAGGCTGCGGTCGTAGGTGCGCAACCAAAGCATGCAAGAGATCCTCGTTCGACGTCTTCTGCTCCGCTTTGATCTTGGTGACGGCGATCTCCTTCTTAGTGTTCCTGCGCACGAACAAAAAATCGGCAAATGCATCTTGTGTAAAACCAAATCACAACCCGAAGCATTCGAGAGCTGTCCTCATGGGAACGCTCGCAGCAAACGAAGAAATCTGCACGTAGCTCCACAGTCGGTCATGTTCCAAGACACGAGAAGAGCTTCCGGCCCTGTCCAAAAGAGCAGGGTCAAGGCGGGCAGGATCAGAGGGCAACAGGGCTGGAAACTTTGAGTTATCACTGGACGTCTCCGAGTACTTTGCCGTGCACACGCTGCGCAGGATCTCCTTGTGCGTCAAGAACGCGTCAAATTTTTCCTGGACACTCATGAGGAGAGGCTCCTTCTTGGAAGCTAGGAGGCAAACGGCAGTGAAGGATCTGCTGGTTGGCTCACTGGGCGAGCACAAGCCAAGACGTGCCAAGCAGGCTGCAAGCTGGAGCGCCTTCTCCGAGCCACTGACTTCCTTTTTTCCAAGCGTGGACCATAAGTCGGCCGGGATGTACGTGGGGAAGTGCACGTAGTCCTGCAAGACGCGCCGCTTATGCAAGCTGACGCCACGCTTGCCGTGCACTGCTCCAGCAATGAGAGCGTCTCTGTCTCTGAGAACACGGCTGTCGCTTTCAAAGCCTTCATCAGCTCTGTGGCATCTTTCAAAGACAAATTTGAAGCCTTCACTGCGTAGGACAGGCGCTGAAACTGCTGCATCCTGGCCTTTGTGAAATCTTCTGGCCCTAGCGCCTGCTGCGCTTGCAGCAAGTACTCGGCAGTTTCTGCCCACAGCTCGCGGAGGCACGACATGCTGGCAGTGGCCTTTCTTCCTGGGCTTGCTCGGCTACCACAACATGAACCGCATGCACATTGCTAAGACTCTCAGCTCTCAAAACCATGAGGGTTCTCAAACCCTGAAAACTCTCATAAACTCTCAAGTCTTTCAATGTTCTCTCAGAACTCTCAAAACTTTTCAACTCTCAAGACATTCCAGGTTCTGACAAACTCTCAAACCTTGAAAACTCTCAGAACCCGAACCCCCTCAGAACTCTCAAAGCTCTTAAACTCTCAAGACCATGAAAACTCTCACATGAACTCTCACCCCTCAGAATTCTTAAGCTCTCAATGCGTTCAAGGTTCTTATCCTGCCCTCAAACCCTGAAAACTCTCGTAAGCTCTCACGACGTTCCAGGTTATTATCAAACTCTCAAACCCTGAAAACTCTCATAAACTCTCAAGCCTCCAAACCACTATTAAACTCTCAAGACGTTCCAGGTTCTCATGCATCAACTCTTAAACCATGAAAACTCTCATGAGCTCTCAAACCCTCAAAACTCTCCAAGCAAAACCCGCGTGATGAGACAAAGGATCCTTTCATTTGAGCCGCTTTTTTGCACTCTCGCCAAACAACGACGTAAGCCCGCTATAGCACCATGATGGCTCAAACTCTCAACAATTCGCTCACAAAATCACAGCCGAGGCCAACGCTGGCTGCGCCTACTTTGCACAAAACTCTCATCAGGCTGCTACGAAAACATTGCGACATGCAAAGCACAGTATACGTGGCGATCAACGAAAACCGACCTGAAAAAAACACGAAAAAGTTACAACAAGTTAGCAAAACTTATCAAGAGTTACACACACACTTAACTTGACTTAAAAATCCACTATCTAGACTTAAATCTAGATGCGAAAACTTAATAAAAACTTACCATAACTTAAAAAAAATAGCAAGTTCAATAAACGATTATATGTCCCCGCAAGTGTTGGAAATGACTATGCCCGAGTTGACCTAGTTGCCGAGCACTTGCCGAGCGCTTACCGCCCAGTTGCCGCCCACTTGCTAACTGCTATAACTTGTCGGCAATCGCCGCGGCTGGTCTTAGCAGTGTATGTCGCCTTTCTGGCCAACATCCAGCGGCAACAGTTCCAGCTGAACAGCTTCAACCGGTTTCCGGACACGCTGCTGGACCTTCTGGGAGTCCCACGCTCCACCATGCCTCTTGCTTCTCTCTGGTCCCACTGGCAACCAGATCGGCCCCTGGTCCTCGACTGTGCTGCAACAGATTTTGACTACCCCGGACAGGCGTCTGTTCACGATCTCCGCCGGGGCTGGGTCAGGCAAGAGCTACCTCGTTGGTGCCTTCCTGCGCATGTGGCTAGACGCTACAGGCCACACCTCCGACCCGTCAGTTGCAGTTGTGACGACGGGGAGGGCAGCTTGCCGGAAAAACCTGATTCTCAACCTCGGGGTGTTCGTGCCGAAAGACCAGTGCTTCATCTTGGAAAGTGGCATGGACTTTGACAATGAGGCAGCGCTCGGGGATGCATTCTGGCATGCTGGAGGCGCTGGAAAAGGCCAGAGAGGGTCACAAGAAGCTTCTCTCCGACCTTGACCGTGTCGTGGACATGGGCCTGACTTTGGGGGAGCGCATGGTGGCCCTGTCGCTGCGGTCGTCTATGCTATGGGAGCAGATGCTGTGGACCCGGGAAGCGGTCATCAGCAGGTACCTGCGGCGTGTCCGCGTGGTGATCATGACCTCTGACAAGCTGCGGAAGATGCTGGGCAACCGGGGTCCCAGTTTCTACGGCAAGCCCAAGGTCGTGTGCGTGGACGAGTACGAGAACCTGCTGAACTTCCTGGCGCTCGTGGGCCACTTTCCAATGTGCATTGCCGTCGGTGATCCGTGTCAGCAGCTGAAGATCGCAGCGGGCACCCTGGAAACCCGCTTGCCAGATGGCTCCGCCAACCCTGCACATATGGTGGGACTGTGCGACCCGCCTGTGCTGGAGTGGCTTCATAGTCGGTCTGTGGTGACAAGGCTGACTACCACCTTCCGTCTCGGGCCAGTGCCGGCTCTTTGCGGAGTAGTGGGCACAACCAGACTGGCGTTGTGCTCATTGAGTATGTTGGCTCTTGGATGGAGCTCGACCTGCATGGCTTTCTGAAATCGACCATCTATGAGTGGGCCTTGTTCACGGCGATCTTGCTGCACTGTCTGCGCAGAAGCGCCACAGATCATGTCGCGGTGGTGCGCTACTACGCGTCGGTGCTTCTAGCGCTGGACTGGCACTTGCACCAGATGGTTCGCCACTTGGGCCCCGCAGTGAAGCACGACCTCAGCCGCATTCACCTGCTGTCACCCGAGAGCGCTGTGGGATTTACTGTCTCCACCTGCCACTTCTTGGCACTGCAAGAGCGTGACCGCAATGATGATGTGCCTGGCCAACAGCTCGAACTAGCTCGGCGGTTTGTGGGGCTTACAAGAGCTTTTTGTCTGGTGTCAGAAGATGAAGACCTCGGAAGAGCCGTGGACCGGTCGGCTCCAAACCTTCGCCAACGGCGGGTACTCCGGGCGCAGGGCCTCGCTGCGGTTTACCATGCTATCTTTGGCAGTCCTCTGGAGATTGACGACCCTGCTTGGTGGCATGCCTGGTCACCCCCATCTCGTGCAGAGGTGCGCGACAGCTTGTTGCGCCTGCGTAAAAGGGCCGCTCAAGCTTCAGACGCCGTGTCCGCCGCGGAGTTCTTTCAGAGCCCCGAGTCCTGGCTGCAGATCTGGGGGGGGATGAACTGGCGCCCTGAGGGCCGGCGTGAGCTGCCCGACCTTGGCGCCTTCGCCACAGCCAACGCTGCTGATGCTGCAGCTGGGACTGCTGCCGCTGGCTACTGGGTTCCCTACATCCCGGTAATCCAGAGGGGCAAGACCTCCTTCCTTGCACCTTTGCTGTGGTTCCCCGATGCGGCGCCGAAGGCACACTGGCACCTGGACGACCCTGACCTGTTCCTCAACGTGGTGCCAGTGATGCGGAGCGTGGCAGAGCGCCTGAACCTGACTCTTCGTACCGAGTATCACAAACTCGAGCACGAGGAGCTCCATGGCCAGTTCTATTTGGCACAACACCACGAAGTTCGGGGAGCGTGGGTTCTCCAAGACAGCCGGGTGCGGTACGGATCTGCAAAGGGATGACACGTTCCTGCTGAGCTGCAGGTCTGTGGAGATCCTTGCAGCCACCGTCAACGCACTGCATGATCTCTACGCCCCGCTGCACGAAGACCTGAAGTATCTCAAGGTGATGGTCAACGTGCCCATTCCGACCGAGACTTGTCTGTTTCTGGTAGCTTTGCTCTTTAGAGGTTTGGCTCTGTTTTTGCGTTTTTCTCCGTGGCCACGAACATCACTGTAGCCCGCCTCTCACTCGCCCAAGGCCATGTGGATGCAGTGCGGCACCTGCAGCATCATTGCCCTGGCGCGGTCGTCCGCCCGTATCTGCCGCCTGGTGCTTCGTGAGCTGTTAGGATCCGCTGTTTCACCCCGTCGCACCACGAGGTGTCCGTCACACCAAGATTGCGCGTCGCGTAGGCCAGTCTGACCCCCGGGGTTTGGCGCAATGACACGCGCGAGCTGGGGTTTCCTTCGCGAGCTGGGGTTTCGAACTGGGGTTCTTGGTGCTTGGGTGAAGTTTTGTGGAACATTGTGGTTTTTTCTTTTTGCAAAAACTCATTCTTTTTTTTGTGTGTGTGTGTGTGTTTTCGGAGGGTACCTAGACTCGCTTCTAAGGAGGTACTTAGACCCCTTTTACCCCCCAAAAGCCATCCTCATGAGGTACTTGGACCCTCTGGGAAGGGTAACTGGAAGAAAACCAAAGTGTCACTTCCCCTGTTTATGGACTTGACACTTTTTGGACAGATCATTCAAGCGGTAGATTTGTTCTGACCAATCCGCTCAGGAGCTCAGGAAGTGAGGCTTGAATCCCCTTTTGTCTTGGCTTCCATTTGCTTAAGTATACTTTTCATTTCCCTGGCTGGTTTCTCCTTTTGAAGCCGACCAAGAGGGGTCGGTGCAGAAGTGAGACCCTGCCCATTACAAGCTCCACGGGCCCACCTCCCTTCCGTGTGGCGTGCGTGCATTGTTTGAAATCTCCACAAGGCAAGCTATATGATATTCATGTTTGGTATTTCTTTTTGTGGGGCTCGGAAAGGCCTATTCCGTGCCCTACAAGGCCGGGTCTGGCAGGAAGGGTGAAGATGTGAGACCTTGCCCGTTGCAAGCTCCACAGGCCCACGAAACTTTTCGCAAAAAGTCAAAAAGTCAAAAACTTCTCGACTTTTCGAATTTCTGGGGACTTTTCGACTTTTCGAGTGTGTTTTGAGACTTTTCGATTTTTCACTTTTCGACTTCTCGACTTTTCGAATCAAAAACACACAGTTTTCATTCTGTGTCCGTGACCAGCCAGAGGACACCACTCCCAACTTTTAGGGACCCCCCTCCCCCGCAAAAAAAAGAGAAACAAGAAAAACCACAGTTTTACCCGTTGATTCATTAAAAAACACACGGATTACCCTCAAAAAATAAGATATAATGGGTATATGTATGTGTATGTATATATATATATATATACGAATCTATGTACTATATGGCCGGGCAACCTATGGCTCCATTTGGGGTGGATGAAATCCATTTGCCACCTATTTTGATGTTCACCAGGGCTACAAGGTTTTGACCCACAGCCCTTTTGCTTCCCTCGCATCCCTCTACAAGAACCAGGGCTTCAAATCCAAATCCAAATCCCAACTAGCGGTTTCCTGAACTCGGTCGCTTGCTGCTCCCCAGCTATATGTAGTATGTAGACGTCGCCCGCGCTTCGTCAGCTCCTGGCGGCGGCCTATGCCTTGGCGCCTTGCTTCGTGGGCTCCGCCGCGGCTTTGGACGGGAGCCGCCTGGGCGCCACCGCGCGCAGCGCCGAGGCCGCTGCGGCGAGGTGAGTTCGGAGTTTGTTGGGAACGCAAATCCCGGAGAATCGATGGATTTGGGGATCGATTTTATATATATATATATATATATATTATTTTTTTTGCGAGGGAAGCGTGATGACCCTGGGGGGGGGGGGGGATTTTGAGCTGCTTATTAAAAAAGAATGCGAGGGAAGCGTGATGACGCCTGGGGTGGGGGGGCGGATGGAATTGGAGCGGGGGGGAAATGGAGCGGTTTAGGTGGCTACATGCGTTAGGGCTTTCATTTCAAAGAACGAAGTCTTGGGGGAGCAATAGCACAGAAACAAAACTTCAACAGTAGGAGGGCTCCTGTTCGAAGCCTGTCGGTTCAGAGTTCGTTTACCAGGCGAAGAAGAAGGCGAAGGCGCCTTGGGTGGGACCCAAGCAGCTCAGCCGCAGGTGTTCGCGTGCCGCATATCTTTGTGTTTGCTAGCTGCAGATACTGGGATGGACGACATCCATTGTGCACCACCGCTCAGAAACCCTGAAATGATGCGATTTTCCTGCAAATACAGAAAAACAATAGTTTCAACCATGGATTTAAGCTGGTGCGAAATGTATGGGTGTGTCTAAAGACTGGGGACCCCCAGAAAGCAAAATCTGGGGTCTTTGTGGTTTTCCTTGGCTGCTTCTGTTAGACAAATCCAAAAAGGGGTGCCTCAAGACCAGACACACCCATAGGCCCAAATGTCACACGTGCGTGCTATCAGCTAGCACGTCAGGGCCAGATATAGGCCGAAGGTATTTCACGCCCACGCCTTGTGGGAGCGTCGCCCTTTTGTTCTTGTGAGAAGGGTTCCCCCTTAAACTCAACCAACCAAAAAAGGATGCCCTTTTTTCCATGGCCACTGGGCATCTGAGTTATGTAAACTGAGCACAATTGATGACGAGCAAGCGGCGACACTCGAATGACACTCAAACGAGCTAGTCGACACTGCCGTGAGCCTCTTCATTACTAAGTGACCTCGATTCGCTTCCACGCGACACTCAAATGGCACGTTGACACTCACATTTGAATAAGAATGCGGAAGTCTCTGCACTCCAGTTGGCCATGCTATTGTTTGCAGGCCCGCTTGATCATAACTTTGCACGCTCCAGG